>JAKEYF010000580.1:0-26615 GCA_021527775.1 Lactarius sanguifluus
GGGCATGGAGAGATCATCTTCCTGAGGATCATCACTTCTTGGTTTTCTGAGGTTGACCAGGACACGGGTTTCCTCTCGTCTTTGACGTCGTCTGGACTACCCCACGCGTTGCCCCAGAGATCATCCATAATTCGCAAAGATGAGTTGACGGACAAGCGGTTACTTTACCGACCCTAACCCTATCGCTCTCCATCACGTGCTGATGTCACTGGATTGTCCCGTCGTCCCCGAAGTTTATTCACTCACGTCGTTCCTCCCATGGATTCTCAACTACAAGAACCGAGGAGGTTAATATCGGACTGGGACGAGAACGATGTGCAGCTTTTTCTTTCAAACCTTGGTTTGCCCCAGTACGAGACCAAGGTCAAAGGTTAACGGCTTCCCTTATTGTTTTCGATTTGCCGACTGTCGTCTCACCCCAATTGTAGAGCATAACTTGACCGGGGAAGTACTGTGCATGCTAAACCCGAGGACTTGAAAGAAATAGGTATTGCCACGGTTGGCCAACGTTTGGCTATCTTGAAGGCCATCTACCTCATGAAGCTCGCCCACGAAATCCCTTTCGAACCCGACCACTATATCCCCCTTGTTAGCCTCATTCTCTCCTCCATGCTATTGATACTGTCCTGAGTGATAATAGCCGAAGCAGGCGATCCCTCAGAAAGCGTCACGATGGACAAACTCTACTACCTTATTCGAGAGCAAGGTTTACTCAATCTTTATCTAGCCCTCCACCACCACAACTCATAACTCTTAGACGAAAGGCTACGGACTCTCGAAAAGGAGAATAGGCGGCTGTCGGAGACGGTCCTCTCAACAGTGGATGATCTCCACACCTGGCGTTCATCTCATCAAACCCTAGTGCGTTGGCTGCCTATTCTGTCACCGCCATCCGTATAACCCGACGTACAGGTTGACAGCAGTCCACTTATGCGACAACCTTCCTTTAAGTGGGCACAGTATGACAAACCTTCAAGTTCGCCCACAAAACCCGAGATGTCTGATTCCCCCCATCCATCACCCAATCGGCTCGAGCATGATCTCTCTTATCGGCCACCACCCAACGCACAGAGCAAGTATGGTGTCATTGGTAATTCGTCATCCACAGTTCAGCTTCCCACACCTCCACGCCCATCACGTCAAGAGAGTACGGACAATCTAAAGAGCTTCAAGGTCAGCTTGGAGGATCCTGCGTGGAAAGTCTTACCGGCTGCTTTGCGAAAATACAAGATAAATAATGACGACTGGCAAAACTACGCCATGTTTATATGCTATGGTCCTCCAAGTACGTTGCTTCACAAATTTGAATGTGACGCCTCTGGTAACGCGACACTTTTAGGTAGCCGCATCGAGCGGTGTCTGAGCTACGATGAGAAACCACTGCTACTATTTCAAAAGCTTAAGGATGCATCCAAGAATCCAGTCTTCATGCTCAAACACATCAAAGATATTCGCTCTCCGATTGCTGTCGCTCAACAGAAGCAAGCCGCACGTAAGGCTTCTAGCGACTCATCGTCTTCTAAATCCAAGCCCGGTCCTTCGCATGCCAGGACCCCTTCGCGCCCGCCACGTTTACAGATGCACCCCGAGGCCACCGCTGGCGTCGTCCCACCTCTGATGACGGGCACATCTGTGCAACCGGGCTGGCCAGAGGTAACATCGCCCGGGGTCGATAACAAGGACCGCGACGATGCCATTGACAGGGAGCGGGTGAAGGGTTTAGGCAACTCTGACCCTCTGAGGTCCGCCGTTCCGCATACGGCCATTGCAACCGCCTCGACCTCGAACGAGCACAATGAGATAGGCACGCCCGCGCGGGAGGTCCCAGTTACGGCTGAAATATCGTATGCAGTGGCAATATATCCATACATGGCGGAGCAGGAGGATGAGTTCGATGTTGTTGTGTACGTGCTCTCTATTCTTGTCTTTCGATCAACCCAGCTGACGTCAATAGCGGCGATACGTTCGTCATTATATCCCGAGCGCGAGGATGGTGGGTCGTGCAACGCGACCCTACAGGAACAGGTATCGTAGATTCCGATACTAGCAAGCAGGGCTGGGTTCCTGCAGGATGCCTCCTCGAGACACGTATACCCGTTGCAACAGCTGTGGCAGAGGCCAGTCATGTGACCGGGTCAAGCTCCGAACCCCCCTCTCCTGTCTCAAACACGAAAACCCCAATCCTTCCTCTTCACATTGTCTCTACAAGTTTCCCAGGCTACGCGTTGATGGACTATAAGAAGAAAGGTGACGAAGAATTGGACCTATTCAAGGATGAAGTGCTGCGCGTTTTCAAACGCTACAATCACTGGTCATATGTACGGTTGTCTTGCTGATGCTCTGGTCAAGGTTCGTTGATTGTCCTTGATCGTTGCAGGCTGTGAAAGAGGATGGTGGTGATCGTGGTTGGGTTCCGGTATGTTCATTCTCTCCCCAAACCGGACATTGATAATAGCTCACTCCTTATTCTTATTCTTATTCTGTCTTCCGTTCTCTCTCACCTTTCTGGTTCTAGTCATGGTACATCGGTAAGATGTCCTCGTCCAGTGGGACGCCCGCTACACCGAATATCTCCGCGCCAAGCACGAACCTTTCCGCCGTCAACCTCGATGAGCCATCTCTTGTACCACATACGCAAGTCTCACCCATGTCTTCCGCGTTTCCATTGCAAGCACGTTCTACAACGGTGGTCTAACTGGCCAAACCCCTTTGATTCGAAATGTTCCGAAGCTCACGAAGGACTCCACCCGCACCGGTCAAGTCATTGACGGGGCATACATTGTCCTACGAACCGGACACACTAACCAGCGCCTGGCATATCTCTTATCCCCTACGTTCCTAATCTTCCTTCTTCGACATTGGTCTTGGTTCTTCCTCTTCGTCCTTAACCCTGTAATTGGCCTCACCTGTGTGATCTACTTCTATTCTGACCTGCTCCTACGCACTTTTGATTTGGTTGCTCTTGTCGTAGCATGACCACTCTCAGCATTTGATGTATATTATCACTACAATGGGTTTCATGTCCACGTTCGGTAGCTGTGCTTCCGTCTCTTTTCTACAATAACAGAACCTAAGAACCGGATGCTAACAGGGACGATGTGGCGATCCACCAGAGAAAAAGTAAACACACTTCATTGGCTCACTAGCGCTCACTCGTTGACTTATCTTTCGTCCACGCAGGAATATTGGTGAGCGAGTGACCCGACGCTATTCCAATCCAGAATTTTTGCATTCGGGTGCTGTAAACTGCTGCAAGCCACCAATTTGGGGTTGATCCGGCTCTCACGCGGGACTTTGGCATCCCCTAATGCTGTTCATGGAGCTTGAGACAAACACTACTGTAAATCGGTTCTGCACAGCCAGTGGAAGGAAGAACAGTCAACCGATGGTTGGTGATTAGGTCCCCTTGACATAATCCGATCCGATCCCTCCGCGTTGTTTACTAGATGTCATCTTGACGCTATGGTCGATCTCAGCGGGTCAATGCATGCCCCATGTGGGTGTAGCAGTGCTGGACTGCAGTGCTGGACACTCTAACGTCGACAACATTTTTCTGAATCCCGGAAGTGTTTGTAATTACAAGGATGAGCGTAGCTATCATTTTCATGCAGGCAGTCTCAAACACTGCGAATATTATTCATATTATTTACAGGCATCACCCCCAATACAGACCCTACTTTCGTGCCGGAAAAGGCCGGAAACAGGCTACCCTTATCCCTATTGCGGAACATTATGCTATTTGAATAATGTTATACCTCTAGCACTGTAGAGCACGAGCCTCGTGAACGCTCTGAGCTCTCAAACACAGGGCCAGCTTATGGGCGCTATATGAGCTCCAATAGTATATGGCGCGAGCTATCCGACAACTCACTTCGGGCCACCAGCACTTGCAGTCACGGCCAAACCAGTACGTCCCTTTCAAATCCTGTACTTTCGTTCTTCCATTCGCATCTTTTTTGGCTTGTTCGTTCTATTAATTCATTTATCACTGATCAGGCGTCAACTTGAACAATATTATCAGCAGTGACGGCTCGCAATCATGCTCTCCCCGTCCCGGTCTTATGCACCGTACACTGCTCTCCAGCTGGACACATACACAAACTGTTTCGATGGGCGGAATATCTACAGGTGTATGGATCGACTCATCTGTCTCTAGCTTATTCCAACGTCAGAGCCCAAAACCTGAGAGGATGTAAGAAGCATTTATATGCGACCCAGATGAGGGCTACCATAGCATCCTCATCTACCCAGACACCCAGACAAGCCTCGAATGTCTCAACTCAGTAACGAACTTCTCGTGGATGGGTACATATCCCGGGCTTTCAACCCGAGAAGTGCAGAAGAATACTTTTCTCATCTGCTGAAGACGAATAACTGGACAGAGTTGATCTCGCCGTCTCCCAGTGGTTCCGGTGTGGTCTTCCTCATCCGAGGAGCCTCGCGCCCTCTTCGACCGCCACCGTTTATGGTCCGCAACGGCGTCCCTCTTTGGTCACTAGACTACACCATCGAACACACTGGGACAGTTGTGCCCCAGACATTGTGGGCTCCCTACCACAGGAACGACTTTAAACAACATGTTGAGGACGCCGACTTACAATTGCCTATTTTCTTTATCCACGGAAATGGCAGTTTGGGGCTTTCCTTGAACGACGCTGCTAACGGTCGGTGCCGTACCCTTCATGACGCAAACGTGCATTCCCAGCTCGGCGGGAAAACCACCACGCACATCCGAATCTCGGTGGGTAGCGGTCAACTAATGCGACTGTGAAGTACGTGCATTGACAATTCTTTGTGTATCGTAGTGGCCAGGGTACCAGGACTTCAAGCGGCAGGTCCAGATCCGAGACGAGACCGCTGCTCACAACCCCATCACCGTCGCGAGGTTCGCGCAGCATGTTGGTCGTTCAGTAGACGCTTTCCTTGGTGTAAGTTCGTGTGCCATGTCGACAGGAGACCATACTTAACCTCGGTTTTCTCTCGACAGAATCCGATTTCAAAGGAAAGCCCATCAGACCCGCGCTGGGAGATCGGGCGTAGCGGGGTTAACCGCGCCAATATTAGAGTTATTGGCGCCGTCCATGTTTCCGCTGGTAGTTGGATGCCAATTCTTCAGCTCAACTCTTATGTTATTTAGTTCCCTTGCTGCGACGCTCCCAAGATAGTAGCATTTGCCTAGACCGAGTAGACCGAGTAGGGCATCGGCTTGATTCGGATAGATATATATAGAGTATTGGTAGACTCTCGGATCAATAGCGGTAGATGGCGCGTTGTGCATAGTCACGGTATGACTGGTCTCCTTTCGGTAGTACTATCTATGTGGTTTGCATAGCCTAATACGACTTCGTACCGCCGTCTTACAAATCTACTGTAAACTTGGTCATGTCAACTTCGAGGAACGATCGTAACGAGTCTAACGACGATATTGCCTCTGGCGTTATTTTTGCGCGGGGTAACTGAAGCTGAAACTCGATCAACAAACCTCGAGGCCGCAATGCCAGTGCTGTGTCTGATGGATTTGGTAACCAAAAATCGGCCGAAAACCTATTGTGAGATAACAGCATTGAACGCCAGCTTCTAGCCTGAGTTGCTAATCGCAGGGGAAAGCCAGTAGATCAGAGGCACGCCATGTTTAGCGTTAGCGCTTTTCTGTTCAAGAGAGGTGTTTAGTTTCACGGGGGTGGGAGGAAGGTGTAGTGCGCCAGTGGTCAGGCTGGTCAGTCGGCGGACTTACAGGCACAAGACTTGACCGATTTACAGCATCTACTGAAATCCTTTCGCAAATCATTCGGGATCGGTTCGGAGCGCCGAGTATATAAGCTTCATGAGCTTGTTCGAGCTTTGTGGACCATACTGTTACGAGAATTACTAGTAGTGCCGTGGTAAAGAGACGCCTTGGGAGCCGTGGCGGAAAGCTTATGTTTCAAGAACGAGCAGAGAACAAGAACAGTGCTGTGTTGATGTAATTAAGTGGCAGGCACACGGTGAACAACTCGTTTCTGCCATTCACCAGACAAGGGCGCAGCGCGCAGCAGTATGGCTCAGCGTAGTCGGGCCTGTAAACCGATCATAGTCTTGTAAGACATATTCAATTGAGCCAGCCTGAGAGTCTGGCACAGCCATACGTCATGATCCGTCTGGTTCAAACGATCCTCGAATTATACTTCGATGCAATCGATGGGTCTTGACATGTGTCCACTGGCAGTTTGTTCCGAGCGCAAATCTCCTTGATGCCGAGCGTTCATGCGTTCACGACGCGCGCAAAAATTATTTTCCATGTCGCTCTTGGCTGTCATGGATACTTCTCAAACCTCTGCGAAAATTTCTCTTCCGAACCGACCCAAGAGCGCTGTGAGATCTGTGCGACTGCTAAGATTACGTCTGAAATCTAACTGGTGCTTATCCCTTCCATATGCATATAAAGTCGTCCAAATCCTTATGTTCACGAGTCACCTCCAGTATTGCAATTTGCATGGCGCTCCATCCTGGTGTCGAGTTGTCCATTCCGTACTTTGGGCGACTCTCCGATATGCTGTCCTGTGGCTACCTGGGGCAGACATTTGGGCCCTCCGAAACAAAGCGGTATCTCTGCCACATTCTGTTACGCTTTGTTGAAGACGAGGACGACTTGGTCATCAGTCACGAGTTACTGCGACCTGATTACTCATACGTGGGCTTGCCGGGCTCTTTCTCCATCCCTTACAGCCTCTATTCGCATCTACGATGCAATTCAGTAGCTGGAGATGGCACCTTCCGAATCATCCTGGATTACAACATTCTGCACAATGCGCTTCGTGTGGTGCCGCAAACATTGTTTGCTCCGTACGCCGGGCTTCCTCGCAGTCAAGCGGAGCTACAGAATGCTTCGCTCACCCCTCCTATCTTCTTCATCCAATTGGATAACTCGGTTGGGCTGCCACTCGAAACAGCAAAGTCGGCCGACGCCGATGGGCCTTTGCTTCGCTATTTCGACTGGTATCCCATGGCGGGAAAAGCCTCGATAAAACTGAGGCTTTCTGTAAGACTTCTGTTACTCGTCGCCGAGAATATACGCCAACTCTGATCGCATTTGCTGCAGTGGTATGGCTATAGGCCGTGGCAGACCCAGATCCAACTGCGAAACCGCAGAAAGGAGCCCATTAAGCTCCCACGACTGGTACAGCTTGTTGCCAGCGGGATTGTCCGTTTTCTGCGGGTAAGCTTGTATCCTTCCTTGACACAAGCACTAGACTCAAGTCATTTACAGCAGGAGCACGGACCTATCATTGACCCTTCCTTTCCTCAATGGAAGATTGGTAACGGCCCTTATGAAATTTCTCCTGCTAGTATCGTACTAGTTGGCGTAGTAGCAGTCTCGTCCGGTAGCATCATGCCGGTCATGAGACTGGCGTAGTAAATTTTTGATTTTTGATTCTTGATTCGTTTCATATAGTCGCTAGCAGCGCGCACATAGTTGCCTATTTTTCGTGCGCACTCTCCTGACTTGACGCCACGTGGGGTGTTCGCCGTATGTCAGCCTAATCACCCCTACCGCTATTCCTCCGATCTGTATTGCGAGCAGTTGTGCTAGTTAATCCCTTCGATTATGACCTTTGAATTCATGTCTTACGGCTGGCCACACATGCATACCTTCGGCAGGACGAGACACGGACGAATCAATTAGCTGAGGCAAGAAAGGGAGCCACTGACACTTCAAAATTTTGTCTGGAGCCAAAGTAGCACGAGCGTACGGACTCGCACCGGCGAATTGACGGGATTTACACCTCAAACTCAGCGCTAGAAGCTCGAAAACAGGCGCTTTGTTGTTGAGTACAGTACGTCGAGTCACTGACATGAGAAGCGCGCCTGGCCCGCTGAGCCATCGTCGGAAGGGGACTGGCTGGACTGGCGGAACCGGAGCCGCCTGAAAACCGCGTCAGCTGACACCGTATCATTGCGTGCCTTCCCACATGGTCTCATTGCCTCTCACATGTCCTGCAGCACAACTTACCTCCTGCCCCAACTTTGTGCGAGTCTCCCAGAAATCTCCATCACCAAGCGGCGCGACCCGGACAAAGTCGATTCCCCGGATAAGTTCAAGGTTTACTGGTTACTGGTTACCTCATGTCTTTGCCTCTCTCACTTTTGATTTTTGATACATTATCCGGAGCATGTACATTCTCTTCTCACATCTCTCTTACACGATTATCCGTGACGATTGATTGGAAATGCCAACAGGAAATACAGTAATTTCAACTCATCCCAAACTTCCTGCTCCAGAACTGGAGGAAGTCCAAGTACGCGCGCGCCAGGCGGTACCGTAATCGTCCCCTAGTTTGGCTTAGTATCTGTGGTGGGGATAGCTGTGCGCCTCGCGACGCTCGAGGAGATGCCGCGCGCAAATTAGGAGTGCTCCGCGACGGTCGCTCGAGTCAGTACGTCCTTCTCCCTACCCCGCACCCCGCTTTCCACCCCATCTCTCCAACCCCGACTCCGATGAACGGACGTCACTCGCACAGATTAGCGAGGCCCTGTGCGGCGTCTCAAGTGACGACGAGTATGCTGCGGAAGCGCCCGGATGAAACTAAATCGAAAAAAGGGGTGTGGCGGGTCTAATAGTTGTGGCTACGGGCTCCAATCGGCGAGACCAGCAGCACCTTCCGAGTCCGAGTGCTCGACGCGCGACATCCTGTTCACGAGCTATAAGGACCCAGCTCTTTACCTGTACATACATCCCACCCGGCGACACTGTAATCCTTACCGCGAGGGTGCTAAGCAAACTGTGTTGTTCACGGGGTGTCCGCGCGCGAGCCATTGATCAGTTGCGTCAGGCACATCTAAACTGGGACTCGGAATTGTTCTTCCGACCCACTAGCGCATGCCTGAGATTACGGCAACCACATGGCTCCCAAGAGAGCCATTCGAATTGGGCTTGCTCAAAAAGCTGTGCTGTTGGTAGGGTCACTACTTTTGGGTTGTTTCGTTTTCGAATGGTTTCGACTCAGAAAATTTCCTGCCACGATTCTCTGGTGGAAGTGGGCCGGGGGTTTTGGTCAGCTGGCGCTACCCAACGCACCTGGCGTGTTGGTGTATCGATCACTAATTTTGGTACAGCTCCAGCATCAAATATCTTCTTTTTTGTCTATAGACAAACCAGGAACAAGCGTGTGGATCTGAGTCAGGGAGATATGTACCTTCCAGAATTCACAATTCCTTCCAATGACGATGCCACTATTCCGATTCTTCCTTCCGGACGTCGATAGTCGGCGTGTTTGTCCATTTTCGTGGGCTGTCGTGCTTGCTTCTGGCGCCATCTGGCCAGAGACACCCGGCACCCAGAGCTTACCGCTCACACCGATTGAATTTGTGGTCACACGAGGGTGAGTTCCTACCAAACTTACTCATGTGACCTTGCGTGCGTACGACCAACGGAAACTTATCAGTCGCTCTGGGAAGGTGTCTAATGATCGGCTGTAAGCAAGGTCAAGCTCCATAGCAAGATGTATGCCCTGTGCCCATCCTTCTTTTTTCTTCTCCCCACTGCAAATGCAAACTTGACTAGCGGAGATATGGGCTAAGCCTTGGATTGCTGCAGAAGTGCTGTTGCTGAAGTATTGCTACACTTCCGGCAAGCGACCCGACATCCCGAAACCGACAGTTCTGTCGAGGCGGACTCAACCGACGGAAGAGAATGCTTCAAGAGCGAGGTATGCAATATCCGGCGATACGCGATCATCATGACGTCTTTATCACAATCCCCTGTCTTCCAGTAGCTTCAGATTCTTGTTGAATGCCATCCCTTTGGTGGTTTTGATCCCAATGACCTCGAAAGTGTCAACGATGTCCGTAAGTGCATACTGGTCTCGTCTGGTCCCCAACGCTACTTGGGGGCCATCTGATTGCAGCGCTTGGTGGTTCGTCGCATGCGCCACGTTGTGATTCACCGTCCTCTCCGCAATGGAGTCAAATATCTCTCCGTGACTCCGCAACTGGCAATGGCCAACTACTCCCGATTCAATTGTCCTTTGTGCAACTAGTACCGATGCTGCGTTTCATAAAGATTACTCGAAACCGAACGCCGTCCGCACACGTCTACGGTGCTGTAGTTGTGGAGCGGTGGGGTCAAGACCGGGAAGATGTCTTAAACCAAGGACGGAGACCAGATCCCGGCGACTAAACATTCTTGAGCTTATACCCCGGTGACCTTTTTTAGCCTAGCACGACCAACGTAACCAATATTTGGAATTGTGAGGCTCATGTAGTGCTAACGCAGGCGCTTTCGAAGCCGGCGATCTAGTCAACAAGCGCCATGAGTTTCATTGTCCATTGTCCTGTGCCAGGAAACAACCCTGCTTCTCGAGAAATCCAAGAAGTGGTCAGGGAGAACTCCTACCAGTCGGTTAGCGGACGGATCCAGATACGTATTATGGTGGCCGTGACGTTTGACACGTTTCGGACGGCTTCGGCTTATCTTGGGAGGATCGGGGCGAGCTCCGGTGTACTCTCCGGTCTTCTCTCGGATGCGGAGAATCTCCAGTTGTACATCGTATGGGCGGTTCCATTGCCAGCAAGGAGAGATGCGTGCTAAGTTACATCTAGTGTCGTATCCACTTTTCACCGGTGCCGGAAAGGGACTCATGACCTAAGCCGGTGACTGCAGTGGTGGTCCCCTCGTGGTTGACGATTTTTCGTGCCGACTTGAAGAGTTCTTCTGTGCCACACACTTCGCCACTCTCGTGGGGCGTTCGTATCTCGGCCTACGATTTCCTTTCGCTTTTCCTCCTATCTGTGTGACTAGTAATTATGACGCGAGAATTCGTGTCGGTTGACTAGATTGTAGGCCAAGGGACCTGTCAAAGTCTTGAACTTTCAAGTAAATCTTCACGACCTGTCCTTGCACCAAGCGTACGATCTCCTTTGCCCAAGTCGCGAAATTGGTCGCCTGACCTTTACACCGGGAGTAGCCGGGGCTCGAGGCAAATTTGCTTCGCCAAGAAGCATGAGGAGCGCCCTCACTGGGGAGGTTGTGAGACCGATCCTATCTGGTTCCGGGATTTACGGTAGGAAACGCACGGTGCGCTGGCACGCGGCGGGGCATGCACGGGGTAATTGATAATACTCCGTGATGGTTACATCGTCGTCGGTGACATTCGCGGCCCGCCCCTGTGCTGTATCATGTGTCACTGAACCAGAAAAATTCCGACTCGAGGTACTAACATGTTAGTGACTGTGAATTGAAGTGTTCAATCACACAATTTTCAAAGATTGTAACTTGAACAGATAACTCTCTTCAAGTTCCCGTCCGACCTGTCGTCCTTTCCGCTCTCCAAGAAAATAGTGGGTGTAGCATTTATACATATGAAAATTAAGATCTATTGAGAGTTTTGACTAGTCTACAGTAAGCTGGACGAGGAAAATGAGGGGGTGAAAGGTCCAGACTTGGTCCAGACAGTGATATGCAAGCTGGCACTACCGATTACCGGGGAACACCCCGAATCGACCAACTTGACCAACAGATGGTTATCGGAGGAGCCTATACCACTGGCAGAGAGACTCAGACGATCATGGCGGGCGGGCGGGCCAGTGGCCATCAGCAATACTGAGAGTTGTTTGCTGGGCTACTTTTACCTAGAGCATGGCGACTCTGCTGGCGCTAGCTTCCTGTACCTAAATCTAGTTTCAGAATTTGTTACCTAAGTCTACCCAGACCTAGCCTCGAACCTAGCGCGGCCGAGACTTGTGTATACGCTTAGTCGGGTCGGTACAAGGCAACCGCTTGTATCCTCAACATCGTCAATGGGGACACCCTCGGAGTCGCCGAGTACGAGCACGACGGTAAAGGGAAGCACTTTGGGACAAAGCTAGAGGTCATCCACTTGGTCGCTATTAAACATACTCTTCGCATGACGCCTGACCTGACTGGTTTTGGTCGCCGAAGCACTCCACGCACTGTACCGAAGAGCAAAAATATGGAGAAGTTCCAAGACGAGAGCGGGGGCGCGTGATCTTACTGAACGTGATAGACGAGAGCGCTTCTGGAGCGAACTTGACGTCCGCCCATCACCCCATCTTTCTTTCGCCGCTGTTCGCGCCGACACTGGAGATTTACCAGGCGAACGAGATGCAGGCCATCGGTCGCCTCCAGCGTTACGGGGAGACGAAAACCGTGCTTATCTCAGGCTGACGATTCTTGACGAAAGATACCATACACATTGATATCTACCAGGCGAGGTTTTTTTTGAGTATTAGACCATGTAACCTTTAATCGTATCAACGATTTTCTGGAGCGCGGACCAAGAAGCGTCGGATGTAACATCCGGGTTCCAACAGTTTGGGCCTGCAGATTTCAAAGAATTCACTTCGGCGATGCCCTTTACGGGGTGACCACCCTCACTCCCATTGCCCTTCGTGACATACCCTGCCCGCCACCTTTCCCCTATTGCGGATATAGCGTAGAGTCGTTCTGCATGTCCATTGCTCGGCCCAACCTCGTCAAAGAGTTCCATAAATTGATTGATGGCGCCTTCCCGTCCTGAGTCCAGGCGAAAGTCACAGGGGGGGTTGACCTCGAGAAGTAAGAAAGGCCGTCCCTTGTACTCTATAACAAGAGTGACAATGAAATCTTCATCACTCGTGGAATCCGGCATCCAATAGGGACAAATATCATAGCCATTGACTGGAGGGAACCAGTAGTCCAAGATATTGTCGTAAAGAGGGAAAAACTTTGACCCGACTGTCTCCTGGTCGTTATCCAATCTGGCGGCCGTTTTCAAGATGTACTGGGGGTAGCTGCTACCTAAAAAAATTATCAACTATATGAAGTAAGGGTAGAGTGTGGTACGTACCCAGACAAAGGATTGATTCCTTTTGGATATTATAATCAGAGAGTGTGGCCGTCCTCAAGCTGCTTCCCAGCAAAAACGAGTGCTATTAAATGTGGTCAATGCTACGAAGGTTGTGATGAGATGATCATAAACATACGTTGTTGATTGATAGAAACCCTATAATATAATAAGACGACGGTTTTCGACCAGACAATCTCGAAAGCCTACCCTTCCTTTTTCTCAATCTTATCTCTGAGATCATTGGTAGTTTCAGAGGACTCGACCTCCAGAGTAATCTTTCCATCCGAAGTCTCCACAAAGATCTGCATTGGGATGATGGTGGAGAGTTGTTGCCGACTCAAGCTTTTCCCCCAGACGAGAGGGCTTATAGCCCTCTAGGAAAACAGAATAGGAGAGACTCCGCCAAGGCAAAACAAGTCAAGCAAGTGATTTATACATTACAAACCCACATCCACACAACATATCAGCATCGACACTAAGAACGACCCGCACCAAGGTGAGCCATATCGCTTACGATGCAAATCCACTTATTCCCTATCTTCCGAAGCGCTCGGCGTTCTGTCTTACAGACTACGAATAGCAAGCGGAGAGCTCCCTCGCTTCGCCGCTGAACAGCTCCAGACCACACGCCCGCGTCCATCTGTCATGAATGGAGGCTCCTGGTGTCGCGTGTCAGGTGCTCCCCCAGGAAGCTCTCTTGCCGACGACGGGACGCTAGCGGTCGCACCAACTTCGGTCAAAGGAGGTGCTTCAGATAGCGAGAACTGAACAGACTCGGATTCCCCGATGTCCCTCAGAGATGAATCTGGTAGAGTTGGCAGAGGGTTGTCGTCGTAGGGACGAGCCGTCCCAGGTGGGCCGCATACATCGAAAAGGGGGAGAGGGAATGGTGAGGGTGAGTGAGGTGACGCCGTATCTGAGATCGCTGCGGATTCATCGGCAGGCTGCGGAAGGTGGCTATCTTGATATGAATCCGGCAGTGAGCAAGTACTGACGGGGTCCGGGACATCAGGCTCCGTATCAGAATCGGTGGTTAGAATGGGTAGGAAGCCCACAGAAAGTGGACTAGACGGAATAGAGCGAAGGATAGGATCGTCGTGCGATTGCGTGTCGTGCAAAGTTGGAATGTGACTTGGCTCGGGCACTAGTGGAGGGTCGTGAAGTGGTGTAGAGAGAGAGGTGGAAGAAGAAGAGAAAATTGTGGGTACTGGTTCGGGTGTTGGTGCGTCGGGATTATGTTCTGGTGCGCTGATCTGGCGGTTTCAGTGCGTAGACTTGTCAGCGTTTACAATGGAAGAAAGGTGTAAGAGTGGCCGAACACATACCATGCTGGGTACTGTGAAGAACATAGTGACATCACTTTCGGAATCACTATCGCGGTGCTCCAACTCTGCATCTTCGTCGAATGCTGGGTCATCAGGTAACCCCACCTCTGAGGGCTCACGGGAGGCAAATATGGCACGGATGTTGTGGATGTTGCGGATGTACTCATAGAGCGAACGATTCACGGCCGCACTATTGAAAATTCCACGCATGCGGTCCCGCTGCTGCTGATGATGATTGATAGATGTCCGGTCAAAGCCCGAAGTAGACGTACTGGCATATGAAAGTCGGCCCCTTTGTTGAAAATATAGGGTGTACCGTCTTCATTTTGATGTTGGTACATGCAGTCGCGGCCAAAGGGGCAATAGCGGCAATCGGGTTTCGACGTGGTAAAGTATCTGTTACCGATCGTCAAAGCGAGTAGGCGGTTATAGTAAGGAAGACTGACCTGCAAGGAATCCGTTGGAGACTTGCTTTGTATCGTTCTAAGGCGGCTGTCTTTCCGGGGTGACCACTGGGGTAGAAGTGACTGGAGGGTATGACAAATTTGGACAGAGTGCGGCAGTAAGGACATTTCTTGTGCAAACGCGAAAAAGTGACGTCCTCGCTGCTACTTTCCTGCCCACGCCAATTCCGAATGCACTACAAGGATATGGGTTAGAGCAGGAGATGTTGCGACCATGAGAGTAACGTCATACGTCAATGCAGAATACGTGACTACAATCAGCTGGAGGGTGGACCAATCATCAGCTCTAAACCAAAACGTGAATGGGGTTCGTACCAAGTAGGCCAAATGTGACGGGTTCCTCCATACAAATGGCACAGATCAGAGAGTCGTCAGGAGCGGTGGTTAGGTCGGCGGGGAGAACGTGTCTGAACCAACACTTTTCACCCCTTTTGCAATAACCTGAAGGTATCGAGTTGGCAGAAGGAGACGGCAGATGATACGAGGCCGCGTACCAGCTGCGAAATACCTGCACGTCTTGTTTTTGTCAAAAGGAGTGATGTTCTCGTGTTCGCCGTGCTGGAATTTGCACTTGTTGCCGGCAAAACAACCCCTCTGGGTGTTATAATACCTACAAATCCCCCTCGATTTTGAAGTTACGGGCCGTTCCATGGCAGTTCAAGTCATAGTCGTCGTGGTTGGGGACAAGTGCCGCTACGGAACAAGCGCCCGCAGCTGTCGCGATGAGATCAGAACTCCGCACTTTGGCCATCCCTTGCTTACCTTCGACTCATGTCCCTCGAGTCGACAACAACTATAAAAGCAAAACTCGCTGCGGGTCTTGGCCCAAAGGCACCCAGATATTGGTCTTTATTGCAGTCGTTCCTGGCTGCGACCATCTCCAGAACAGAATTCGACGAACAGATTCGCGAGTGCGTGGACACCTCTCCTCTTGGTACTAAATAATCCCCAAACATGATGTACGGACACGCTAACCACCAGCCATAGTTCAGCTTCATAATGCTCTTATCATCTCTATCTTTGACCCTTCCACCCATTTGGTAGCAGCCCTTACACCACCGCCCGATCCCCCCAAAGGCCCTCCCCGCAAACGCCGTCGGCTCTTGCCCTATCAGGGACCGGATCCTGACGAACCCCTAACTCTAAGGTCAACTAGGCTTAAACGATGGGTAGTCGGTATTGGACGTCGCGAACGAGATCGTATCCGGAACATCAAGCCCGTTGCTCTGTCCGCGAAGCGATCGCCCCGGCCGGAAGTCGATGAGATTGCCAACGAACGTGGAGTGCAACTACTACCAGAGCGTGGGGGTATGTGCCTCTCATGATCCACGGAATATATCCTCTCATGTCTACTACCTAGAGCTTCCCGGGAGCCGACCCGCGATCCATTTGACGTCGTCTGAGCGGGGGTTCACTCTACAACACATCACCGACAGGCTCAATCTCATCTGCGCTCAACATAACCTTGGCCCGCCATCTAAGAGCGTGGCATCTCTTATGTCCTTAGCATTTGAGGTGTGAACTTGATATGCTCGCACTCTCGGTTTGTCTAACTGTGAGCAGGCTAAACTCAAGTCTCTTATCATGCAAGCTCTCGCCATGACCACAGCCTCTCATTCTACTTCGTCTATCCACCCCTCCGCACCACATTCATCAGGCCATCAACTTTCTGCGTCTGCATTCGATACCCTGTTTACAATATCTCCCTCTATCCTTCCTAACCGGTCCGCCACTGCAACACGCTTGGCCCTTGGAGAGAACGAGTCTCGTGAGGACCAGATTCTTGCCAATGAAAACCGTGAGCCTAGCGATCCACGGTGGCAAATGCTTGCTCTGCTGCGGGAGCGTAGTTCGGTGAACGAAGTTGCTAGCGCTCGAAAATAGGATATCATGTACATTCACGTCTTAGTGTCTCTGTTTTCGCTATATACCACTCTGATAGCGAACCACTCCACGGAACCGATATGACGGGCACAGAAATCTGATGACATACTGTAAAGGCACGGCGACCTTTGCGTCATATCCACCGTGAGTATTGTTTCGATATCGATGCGGCTACCCGAACTTCCAGCCTGAAGCAAGCACAGAACAGTGACTGACAGTCGTCCACTTCAGACTGTAGTGGAATCGAGTAGGTTCTCTGGACAGTGCTCGAGCCGAGTCTCATACTGGTCGCAGCTCACAGCACTCAGTAATCCTGCCAGTGCTGCCAGTGCGACTTCGCCACTACTTCAGACCTGATATCGATCGTCTGATTGTGTGTGTTATGACTACCCAACAACCGTTGCTTGTCTTTCGCTGGGGTATCATCTCCACGGGTGAGATATCAAAAGCGTTTGTAAAGGTAAGCGAACATATTCTGGAACACGGTCGGCGAACGTCAGTCCTCACAGTTATCGCGTTCCCTTGCACAGGATATTCTGCTGGACCCCAAGACGTAGGGCTTCCTAGAGCTTGATGCGTACCTGCAATGGCTATACGTTCTTCACAGACGAGGAGTTCAAGATGTCGTCCACAAAGTTGCAGCCGTTGGCTCGCGCAATATCGAGAGTGCAACTTCGTTCGTCGGCAAGCTAATCGACGCCGATGAACGTACAAAGGTTTACGGCAATTACTCCGGAGTTTATAATGATCCCGTATGTGTATCAGGTTGCTTGGAGATCTACTGTAATTGAACGCCATGCGGCCCGCTGCAGGACGTTGACGTCGTGTACATTGGTCCGTTGAAGTCCTTTATGGTTTATACCATGATTTCCCAATGCGCTGCGATCACCATGCAGGTACCCCCCATACCTTCCACTACCAGAACGCCGTAGATGCAATCAAAGCTGGAAAGCATGTCCTGGTGGAAAAACCGGCAACGACCAACGCGGATGAGTTCCGCTCGTTGGTCGATCTCGCGGCGCAGCATGGAGTCTTTCTAATGGAGGCTATGTGGACTCGATTCCAACCAATTGCGCTGGCCGTCAAACGCGTCATCGACGAAGGCCGCATCGGTGCGCCTGTCCTCGTCCATGCGGATCTGTCGGGCGATTTCGACATAGAAAGTGGGCACCCTTCGTCCATCTGAATCAGCTCGACTTCGCATCCTCAAGTTTGTTTATATAGACCTGCCATTAACACACCGCATCCTCGATCCAAACCTCGGCGGCGGTGCAATCTTGGATTTGTAAGTCGCTTCGTGACCCGTGCTCGCCGTTGTCCCTCAATCTGTGATCGTTCAGAGGACCCTACCCCCTTGTTTGGGTATGTCAAAATTGCTGGCGAATGGGTCCTTGTTCAACGTTAGATCGTGTAGGCCATCATAGCACTCTACGAACACCCTGCAAATAGAAGGCTCAAACCCATGGTCTCTAGCTCCATGATCAAGACCCCACTCACCGATGTGGACCGCAGCACTTGCTTCACGCTCAACTTCCCTGAGCTCGCTGCTCAGGCGCAACTCTCGTGCAATATAAACGTGCCTTCACAGAGCATTAGCGCAACGCTCCGCTTCCGCAATGGAAATATCCTGATCCCGGAGCCACTGTACCGTCCAAAATGGTTTACCGTGCAGTACTTTGACAGGCCGGGTAGTGGCAAGGTGCAGCGTGAGGAAACCACCCATTTTGAAGTTCTCGGAGGCGGATGGCACTTCCAAGCAGACGAGGTTGCCCGTTGCGTACGCGATAGGAAACTGGAAAGCTCGGTATGGGGACATGATAAGACGTTATTGGAGATGGAAATATTCGACGAGGTGAATGCTCGTGTGCATTATGACATCACTCCAACTTTTCTCATCGTCGCCAACAGGTCCGCCGCCAGGGTGGGTATAGGCTCCCCGAAGAGGCTATATAAGTGGAGGGGGGGGGTGTTGAGGCGAATTATATGAAACCCGAAAAGGTTGATCATTCACAATCTCTCGCCTGTACACATATATTTCCAACGTCAGTTGGCAGAACATTGATGCATATTCAACAAATGACAATTAAAAGTACAAGTAGAGCAAACTTAGTCCATTGCACTCACGACCAGTAAGCACTTCGTCTAGCTCTCAAGGTCTAGAGATAAAATTCGGGCTTGCGGGAATTGATCCCATACTCCGAGAGTGCGGCACTCAAGTCCTCCATCGTGAGGGTTGTTCGGGTTTTGTCCTATGGGCACGATAGGGGAATCAATAAACGAACCGTGTGTTCAAAGCACAGGGAAAGCGACCCGGCGGACGCCAGGGGCATGATACTAGGGAACATTGAACACCCACCCTCGAGGTCCCAGGACCCTGATTAGCGCGGGCACGCCCACCAGTAGCGTTAGTCCTGATCCGAGCATGCTGATATGCATCTGCAGCGATGTCGGAGACGAATTTCTGCGCAGCCAACGCGAGAAGACGCTTTCTGCAAGTTCGCGCCAGCGTCGGGACATGTTTGTGTGAATGTGTAAGGTGGCACGAAACTCACAGGCGAGCGTCCTGGCAATCGAAACCAACACGTTGAAGGTAATAATCCGTGACTTCATCCGGGATCTTCACTCATAAGTCGGTAAGAGCACTTCATACCCTCCAAAATAGCCACATACCAAGGGTTCGTAGTCATCGAGCATGAGCAGAAAGTCGACCAAAGACCTATCTTTGCGTGTCTCTGCGGTGGGAAGGCGGGTTTGGGGCTGTGTCCTAGCGGCCTCGCTCGAAGTCGACGCCTGGGGCAAAAGCTGTGGTTGCTGGCCTGCGGCAAGAGGGTAGGCGACGAATTGCGGAGTTGCTGCCGACGACTGTCCCTGCTGGGAGGATGTGGGCTGAGGAGTACCTGACGTTGGAGTGGACATGATGCAACTAGCGTATTGTGCTCAAGTTGGTACGCGGAATGATGGTCGTGGTGAGAAGCAAGCACGTGATCTTGGGATGGTTTGGTTCAATTTTCAGTGTTGTTCGCTCTTGTTTTATGGCCACGATGTTGTCGATTGGTAAGTCTTGTTCATAACTGTCCATAATTTCCAAGGATGTTTGAGGCATTTGGCTTTAGTGGGACAACCTGCCCATACTGCAGAAACTTATCTCAGCTACCTTCGAGCAAGGCCACTTTGGTGGTTGAGCTCGCTTTATCTGACTCTTTATTTCTAACCTCTCTTCCATCGGTCCATCTTCGTTTACTGATCTTCCTTCTCACTCAGACATCATCACTTTATTTTGAAACGGAGGGGTGTGTGTGCGCGAGTGTGTGGGAACCACCTCAATTAGTCGTGGTTGCTTGTAATTTTACGTAAACTGTCCCTCGCTGTAGCACACAAACATCATGCCCCAGTTGGGTTTCGAATCCACCACCCAACGTGTCCTAGCTATCCCTGAACTCCTGCAAATCATATTCAGCTTTGGAACTCGCGCGTCGAATGCATCAAATGCTCTCGTGTGCCGCAACTGGCGCGAAGTTGCCCTAGACTATGTCTGGGCGGAAGTGGATGATATGTACTACTTGCTACAAATTCTCGCTCCTCTCCACCCTCGGCGAGGTGGGACAGAGTTTTATGTGAGTTAGTAGGCGCAGCCCTAGACGACAGCCTTGAAAACCTTTCTAGACATTTCGACGCACTCCGACCCCAGAAGATTGGGCGCGCTTTGCCCCCTATGCTCGCCGCGTGCGCACCCTCAAATTTGGCACAGACCGGTTGGCGTCAGGCAAAGCTGTCTGCCTCGGAGATAGTGTCTTTCACGACCTCGCACGATCCCGCACCACCCTTGAAGTATTCCCAAATCTGCGGCGTCTCTGGTGGGAAACCGAATATAGAGCTTTAAGGTCGCAGCACGCGGTCCTCTTCATGCATGACAAAGTAAAGGAATTCGGATTCAGCTTCAACACCGAAGATCCAATGGCATTGGCTACGAATGTTGTCGGACGCATGCCATCCCTCCTCTCTCTCAACTGCTTCATCGATTATTACGGAGCAGACCACGACCCAGTACTCAAGTACCTGTTATCTCATTTACACGAATTACAGGAGATAACTTTACCCAAGCAATCTCTTGGTGGTCAGGTTCTGAAGAGCTTGTCATTGTTACCCGAACTCAGGGTCGTGCAATTCGATAACTTGGGTGGTATAGGGTGCACGCCTGCACCGGTGATAGCGGACACGCTAGATGAAGGCGCCTTCCCCATGCTGGATGACCTTTGTCTTGATTCTACATTGGAAGATATGCGCAGTTACCTTACTGGAGGCGCATTCCTCCCGCGGATCAGAAGCCTTTCAGTGGAGAGTGTAATTCCGGAGAGCTCCCTTGCGGTGCAAGAGTTCCTTACCGATGTGACCCGATGCTATCCTTCTTTGGAGACGATCGCAGTCGACGTAATTGTTGGTATCGAAGAGCAAGACGCTTGCGAACTGTTGATGCCGGCACACCTTCATCCAATCCTTTCACTCAAGCAACTTATTCGTCTCGAGTTGCGTCACAACTTACCCCTCCAGATCTCCGAGGCCGATTTAGCGGAGTTTGGTGCGGCGCTCCCAGCCATCGAATTCCTCGTCCTGAACCCAGAACCATTACTACTCTCGAAGCCTTGTCTTACAATTCACTCACTACCGACCATCGGCCAGAACTTTCCTAATCTATGTCATCTCGCGATTTACTTGGACGCCGAGGATGTCGAATTGCAGCAGCAGCCGCCACCTCCACCCGCGAATATGCGGATATTCCCCCATTTGCGAGCACTCAATGTAGGGGTTTCCCCCCTTGGACCCGACCAGGTACCGGTCGCCTTGTTCTTGTCCTATCTTCTCTCGGACAACGAGAGGGTGGACATTCGGTCGGGAAGCTCGTGGGACCCAGAGCTATTTGAAAGTTCGGCCGAGTACGGAACGAAGTTACAGGAACGTTGTCAAAGATGGGAAGAGGTCGCGAAGACCTTGCCACTTCTTTTGCAGCTGCGCAAAGAGGAGAAGGCACACCGGAGGGACATAGAGAGGGAGGTCGAGGATTTGCGGATGCGGAACGAGATACTGATGGGGAACATCTCCATGAAGAACGCCAAACCTGCGCCACTCACGTATGACAAAGGGTGTATCGTTTGCTGATCTATTGACAGGCTGGTTGCCGTACATTTTCTATGCGCTCGGCGAATTTATCGTTACCTATTTAATCATTTATATGTGGCGACTGTAATTTCATGACAGTGTACATTCAAAACCGTTTCGAGAACCCCTACGGAGCATTGCATGATTCGCATTGGTCTCGTGTCCTTTAGATCCCCACAGCAATGACGCTAAGGCACACCAATACCGACAGACATAATACGGACGTCAGGGCCGAGCGCTGGGCGCTGAGGCTAAGGCCCCCTGGCATGCAATGGTGACCAAACGTACTACAGTAGTATCCGAATGCTGCCGTGAAGGAAAGTAGAAGAAGATATGGAAAGATCTGATTGTGACGCATTCAGGACCCTCCTAAACTTTTTGCAAGTTGTTGCGCCACCTTGGTCACGGTATACTCTAACTACCAACGCGGAGACGGAGACTGTGCGCACCTTGACAGGGGCCGGCATAGATATTTGGACCTCGGAACTGCAGTGGATTTCCTTTTTCCTTGGAAACAATCCCCCTACAACCTACCGTCAACACCCAAGCTCTTTTTTCCTTGTCATTACTACTCTACCTCCAACACTAAATTCTCATCAGCTGTCCTTCGTTCCATCTAAGCGCCCAAGCGCCCTCAACTTCCTTGTTCAGTCGCAGTCCCAAAAGTCGCGTCCGGAGTATGAGTGCCGCTCCTTTACCGTCAACGACTTCTACTCCCGCAGATTCTCGCAAGGGGAAGCCTGGCCTCTCGTGTGCAGAATGTAGAAGGTTTGTCGTTTATGCCTAGTCTTGGATATTGGCATAAGCTCACTATAGATCTCGCAATCAACTCATTGCCGGATCCCCAGATCAAAGCTCAAGTGCGACAGGTGTGTGTCCTTGGGTGGTCTCAATTGTTGATTCTCATCTAGGCCCCGATAAAGAACCTTCCCTTGTCAGTCGTGCATCAGAAGAGGTTGCGCCGCCATCTGTCCAGATGGTCAGTATTTATTCCTCACTGAGACTGGCTATCCTAACCTCCCTGTGAAGGAACCCTGGCTGCCACGAAGGGAAACAAGTAAGGCATATGCCCAACCCTCGCGTTTTGATATTCTTATCGCATTGCACGTCGTCGTATAGAGTTTTAATGGCCCATGCTCAGAGGCTCACCGAACAAGTCAAAACCATGTCTGCCAGGATAAAGCAGCTTGAGACTGCACTTGCTCATGCCCAGAATGGGTCTCTACCTCTTCCCACTTTTGGGGATGATTCTCTTTCACAGGACTCGCTACAAGATAGTGAATCGAGCAAAGTGAAGTATGAAGGTGACATGGAAAGTGTGTCTAAGAGTTTGGGCTCTCTGGCTATCGACTGCGAAGGAAAGGCCCAATATTATGGTGAGACAGCGGGCGCAGAGGTGCAATTTCTTTCTCTTGGTGTGCTTACGTACCGCTGATACTTTGCTGGCGGAAATCATAGTTTCTACAAAATCTCATGCCAGTAATTTACTTCTTTCTTGGTACCACTGGGACACTCCTGACATAGTCGTTGATATAGGAGGTGGAAACAAACGATTTAAGCACCATCCATGGACCAGATTACTTGGGATTACCTTACGGAATCCTGGAGCTTGTTCACGCCTTTCCACTTGGGCTCCGCGATCGTGCGCACATGATAGCGGACTTCGTAGAGTACATCCCGTTTCGTGAGCGAGCAAATGAACTAGCCGACCTGTACTATTGCAATGCAGCCTGGTTGTGAGTCTTTGATTCGAATCAGCGCCGGTGCCTTTGATGACATGTGGTTGTAGATTTGACCCTGTACCTCGTGGTGACTTTGAGCATGCTATCCTGGAGCCACTCTACTCTTCTGCTAACGGCGTGATTTCCTTGCTCAACTTCGAGCCTCATCGACTCTCCGTCTTCTTCATGATTCTCAGCATTGGTGCACTCTTTGACTCTCACCCAAGCGCAAGAACGATTGCGGAGCAGTATCACGCATTTGCGTGTGCGACCTTCTCTTTAGAGTCTATCGTCAACGGGGCGACGTGTGCCTCGGCTCAGGCCATACTCATGATGTCACACTTCCTCTTTTTGACGGATCGTTCAGGTAACGAACGTAGATGGCTCCTCAATGGGCTCTGTACCAAAGTCGTTCACATGGTAGGCCGCCGGGTCTCACCTTACCTTCTGGTCGAATCTGACAAAAACTCTCCGGTTCATCAGATAGGGTTGCGTAAGAGTCTTTGTAATCGTGATGCCACTTCTCTGAACACTCCTCTGAATTTCGTTTAGAGCGCGATAGCGCGGGCTGGAATCTCAGTGAGGAGGAAGTCCAGCGACGTCGATCTATCTTTTGGGAGTTCTTCACCTGGGAGTGCTGGTCTGTAAGTACTAGTTAATACCTCTAGGCGCTATGAGTGAAAGTCGTGATTGTAGTGTGTTTTGCATGGGCGTCCCCCCACCCTGAATCTCGCGCACTCGGACTGTCGGTTCCCACGGGATCTCGACCCATTCCTGTTGCCATCTGGTAATCTGGGACTCGGTTGTGAGTGGTCTCATTTAGGTGCTAACTCTTCTTTTGACGTGACGTTGATTCCTCACCAGTTCATGCATGGAAGTTCCGGTACTCCGCCGTTTGCCTTTCTATATCAGTACAGCGCGCATTTTCCGTGCACCGGGCGAGCTATTCATCATTATTGGAACTGGACAAGCGCATCCGGTCATTCCCATTACCCGCGCATCTTCTTTCTCCCGTGCACGAGACGGGAGGGCGAGACTGGGACACTGATCCTTCCTGCGCTATGCAGCAGTTCTTCCCTGTATGTGAGCGCGAATCTAGTGAGTATACATCGTCATCCGACGGCAATTATTGGCTAACGAAAATGTGCAGATCTCATATACATACACAGATGCTGGTTTGCAGAGGCATTACGGGACTCTCCAGATCCCTTCCAACACGAATATGGCCAATCCGTGGCTGCGGTTTATCGCAGTGCCAATATTTTGATCAACGGATTGAAGAGCCTCACAAGTGCGCACCCCAGGGTAGCCGGTCGCGTCTGGTTCTTTTGGTCTAGTTTCTATACGTCATCGGTAAGCGTATATGATATGGGTCATATGGCGGGCTTGTCTCCTCACTCACTGGATGTTCAGATTTTACTGGGGGCGATTGTGATCAAGAGTCCTGGCTGTAAGCTTGCTCGCAACGCCTTGACGCTGCTCGATCAATCTGTGGCCGTCTACGAAGAAGGATCTCGGTCATGTCGCCCAGCAGCAACCGTGGTACGAGGCGGCTCATCACTTCTCACCTCCACTATCCCTCTAACGGGGTGCCATTTCTAGCCAATGTTAGAAAAGCTGCGGAGTCGCGCCCATCATACATACTCCGCTTATTGTGCCACTACTGTAAACGGGCATCCCGGGACCCACCTTCAACTCAACTTACCCGACGACATCCACGATCTCTCCGCATTTGGCGGTACAAAGGGTGCCGTCATCAACAAATCACCTTCGAATAGCCCGCACGGAAGCAATGCTCCTTCCCCTGACTCGACCCTTTCAGGGGACATTGCAGCGCACTCGCAGCATTCTTCACATTCTCCTCATTCACTCTCACGTCATTCTCCTCTTGCATATTCGAGCGACGGGTCCTCACCTTCTCACCAACCAGATACCCAGGCCATAGCGCAGATCCCGTACGGGTCTCTTCCATCTACGGGTTCTGTACCAGAGGAGGTTCGGCAGTCCCAATTTGGACTGTCGTATTCTGCCGCGCAGGACGCAACCCCAACTCAAAGTGTGCCAGATTTCCATCCGCCGTCGCTATTCGTACCACAGGAACAGACCTTGCTTCCTCTCGAGAACGGATTCGTGACGCCTGCAGAGAGTGCACAGTTCCCCCCTTCACAAAACGGCGGGCGCCAGCAAGCTCCACTCGTGTCCCTGCCAATAGAAGAAGAAATCCTAGATTTCGATTTTGAGGCGTTGGGGTTGCCCCAAATCTCCCAGCAGTCGATGCAGTACAGTCAATTTCCACAGTTGCAACAATTTCAGGACATCGTGATGGATGAGGGTATGAGTACTCGAGCACCTCAGATTCCTCAAGACGACGTGTGGTGGAAATTTGTGGACGATTTGGGAATTCAGAGGATATAGGATCGTGTCACATGTGCGCCTTCGATTTTTTAATTTTCTCTGTTGATTTCTCGCGGCTTTGAGTGTACAGACCTATCACATTTCGCGTATTTCTGTCGTTCATCCTCCATTACTTACTTACGTTACGATAATGTGTACTTTTAATGTATCCCACAACGACCAACTCGCGGCACGTGTACACCTTTCTCATCTGTATTCTATGTCGTGTCCATCGGAAGTAAGCCTTCGATTTCGACCTTTGCGATAGCTGCCTCGTCTGCCTGAGTCATAGCTTCGAGAAGAGAATCGATATCGGGAGTGGCAACAAAGCGTCTGCCAACCTCGCCGAGTACGCGTAAATTTTTGGTCGCACGATCAACATGAACGGCTTGTTGCAAGAAGGACGACTGCGTCGCGGCGGTAACCTATGCGACTCCCGTCAATCCATGTCTCGTCTGAAGAAGGAAAGGGCTTACATCCAGGAGAATACCATTCGCGAGTCGCATCTTGACTGCGCCGCTCTTATAAATCTCGAGCTGTCCAATCACGCCGTCGACGTGCGGTGGTGGTTTGTCCTTGTCCACATCTTCGGGTACGGAAGCAGGCGGCTTCGTATCGGCTGAGAACGAGACATATTTAACCTGGTGCTCGGAGACGTGGCTTTGTTCACCGGGATCGGAGGGCTCTGACGACTTGGGACGAAGAAAGTAGGAAAAGGTGACGGAAATTGGAAGAAATAGAGCCGTTCTTGTCGCAAGCTTTGATCCTGCCAAGGTGACAAAAAGTCAGTTCTCCATGGGAACGCAAGACGTGCAGTGGCTTATTCGCTGTCTCGTGCGAAATCGTCAA
>JAKEYF010000581.1:0-26530 GCA_021527775.1 Lactarius sanguifluus
CCTGCCCTGCGCCTTAACTGATCTTTGCTGTCATTACTGCTGCTCCCATCGCCTTGGCTCATCCTCAGCTCTTTACACTCATTCCAATCATCTCCTCTCTCATTTCCAAGTCTTCCTCTCATCCAAATTGCACTATTCCTTCCCACTCCATCACTCCCACCGTGCAGCATGTAGATCTCTTCCTCGAGAGTGCCATTGAGATATGCATGGGAAATGTCAATGGAGCGAAGTTCAAGGTCTTCAAGAGCAGCCAAGGCTAGGACAATGCGAATGGTGGAATAGCGAACAGTAGGAGCGAAGGTCTCCTTGAAATCAAAGCCAGGACGCTGAGAATAGCCCTTGGCAACTAGTCTCGCCTTGTACCGGTCCAGGGAGCCGTCAGCATTATGCTTGACCTTCATGAACCATCTAGAGCCAATTGCACGCTTCCCAGGTGGCAACTTGACGACCTCCCAAGTGCCATTGAGCTTGTGGGCCTCCATCTCTTCCTCACATGCCTTATGCCACAGATCTCCATCAGAGCGTTGCTGCGACTGCCTATAAGACGTAGGCTCGGCTGTAGATGCCACACCAGCTTGGATGATGTCAAGGGGATCATCAGAGTCATCATCTTCGTCTGAAGAGACCACTGCTGGTGTTGGCTCCCTTGGCTGCTTGTAGCGATCTGGAACGGCCCATTGCTCTGGCAGCCACTCATCTCTGGGACGTCTGAGGCACTGAGGACGAGGGGCAGCAGGAGGATGATGAGGATGGCGAGCTGGAGGGGTTGAAGGCGAAGAAGATGAAGGAGGAAGTGAGTGATAGATGGATGGAGGTGTCTTTGAGTGAGCAGGCACTTGAGTGACGCTTGGAGGCGAAATGAGAGGAACAGAGGGCAGATCAGAATTAGTAGACCCATCTCCCCCATGATCTGGCATCTGTGAGTCAGATGGAGCGTCCAGGACATCGTCTGAGATGTCTGGGAGTGATATGAAGGTAGGTGGCGTCTCAAGCAGAGAATTGGGACGAGGGGGAGGCAGGTGGGGTATGGAGTGAGGCTGGAGCATGAAAAAGCGCTCATCAAAGTCAGCTCTCTCTGAAATGACCACCTTCTTGGTCACAGGGTTGTAGAACTTCCATCCCTTGTAGCCTTGAGGGTATCCAATGAATACACACTTCTCCATGTGCGATCCAAGGCTCCCAAGTGGACGCTTGTCCCTCTGGATGAGCACATAGGCAGTGCAGCCCCAGACACGAAGCCTAGACAGATCTGGCTTGCTCCCATTGAATGCCTGATAGGGTGTGCTGTCTGGGAGCGCTGATGTGACTAGTCTGTTGCTTGTGTGAATGAATGTAGCAAGAGCTTCGCCCCAGAAGGCTGTGGGCATGCCAGACTCATGCAGCATCGAGATAATGGCTTCCTCCATCGTCCTGTTCGCCCTCTCAGCTACTCCATTCTGCTGAGGGCGATTCCTGACAGTGTGCTGCCTCTGGATGCCATGGTCGATGCAGAACGCTTCGAACTCGCCAGACATGTACTCCCCACCCTTATCATCCCTGAGAGTGCCCAGTTTCGCTCCAGTGTGATTCTCAGCCCAAGCCTTGAACTGTTTGAAGGCAGCAAACGTCTCAGACTTTTGCTTCAGCAGGTAAACAGCCTTGAAGCGAGAGAAGTCATCGATGAAAGTGACCCAGTAGCGATACCCTTGATGTGTGGGCACCTTGACAGGGCCATGGACGTCGCTGTGGACTAGCTGAAGTGGTTTTGAGGCTCTGGAGGTCGAAGATGGAAAGGGATCTGCATGCATCTTGCCAGCCTTACAGGCTTCACATACTGGATCAGGGGTGGCTTGTGAATCAAGCTTGAAACCCGTCACCAGGTCGCCTGAGAGCAGTTTCTTGATGCCTGCCAGGTGATGGTGGCAGAGGCGACGATGCCAGAGGTCCCAGTCCAATGGGAGGGTGGTTGCAGATGACAATGAGGCGAACTGCTCCACTGGAATGGTGTCCCCAACAATATATGCAGCATTTGAGGGTCCAATCTTCGCTTGGAAGGCAATCTTGTTGTCCCTGATGAAGTGTAGGGTGTCCCTCTCAATGGAGACGAAGAAGCGGCGATGGAGAGTGAGATATAGGACAGAGAGCAGGTTGCTGCAGAGAGCAGGGACATATAGCACATTTGTGAGCTCCAAGGGTGGCATTTCTTTACCATGTACCACAGGATTGAACCGGACAGACCCCACCCCTTCAGAATAGACCACAGACCCATCAGCAAGCCGAATTTGGACACAATGTGGCTTCAAATTGCGCATCCAATGACGATGGAATGTCATATGAGCTGAGGCACCAGTGTCTGCATTCCAGGCAGTGTGGGAGTCGACCTGATGACTCGAAAGGAGAGCACTTGCTGATGCAGCTGAGGCAGACTGTGGGGCTTCTGGAGGTGACTGAGATGAGACTGATGAGTCATTGGATATGGACATGATGAATGTGGTGGGAACGACGGAGTGGGAAGGAATAGTGTGATTATGATGAGAGGAAGACTTGGAAATGAGAAGAGATGATTGGAATGAGTGTGAAGAGCTGAGAATGAGCCAAGGTGATGGGAGCAGCAGTAATGACAGCAAAGATCAGTTAAGGCGCAGGGCAGGGCCCATAACCTGTCAAAGTGCGACCTATAGAGGGCCCTTGAGTCACAGAGGACACAAGGGGACTGCAGAGGAGGATATAAGACTATATTAATCAATGTAAAACTAAGTACTCACCTGCAGAGGAGGATATAAGACTAAAGGCATATTTTCCGTCCTCTGCAGGATATACCAACCTGACTAAGCATATCTAAATAAGGTAACTCCGCTTGGAGCGTTGTACAGTCACAGAACAGCACAGATTAGCATGCTTAAGCTACAAATAACAACTACTGCTGGTGTTGGCTCCCTTGGCTGCTTGTAGCGATCTGGGACAGCCCATTGCTCTGGCAGCCACTCATCTCTGGGACGTCTGAGGCGCTGAGGGCGAGGAGGGGCAAGAGGGTGATGAGGATGGCGAGCTGGAGGGGTTGAAGGTGAAGAAGATGAAGGAGGAAGTGAGTGATAGATGGATGGAGGTGTCTGTGAATGAGCAGGCACTGGAGCGACGCTTGGAGGCGAAATGGGAGGAACAGAGGGTAGATCAGAATCAGCAGACCCATCTCCCCCATGATCTGGCATCTGTGACTCAGATGGAGCATCCAGGACATCGTCTGAGATGTCTGGGAGTGAAATTGAGGTAGGTGGCGTCTCAAGAAGCGATTTGAGACGAGGGGTAGGCAGGTGGGGTACAGAGTTAGCCTGGAGCATGAAAAAGCGTTCATCAAAGTCAGCCCTCTCTGAAATGAACACCTTCTTGGTCACAGGGTTGTAGAACTTCCATCCCTTGTAGCCCTGAGGGTATCCAATGAATACACACTTCTCCATGTGCGATCCAAGGCTCCCAAGTGGACGCTTGTCCCTCTGGATGAGCACATAGGCAGTGCAGCCCCAGACACGAAGCCTAGACAGATCTGGCTTGCTCCCATTGAATGCCTGATAAGGTGTACTGTCTGGGAGCGCTGAGGTGACGAGTCTGTTGCTTGTGTGAATGAATGTAGCAAGAGCTTCGCCCCAGAAGGCTGTGGGCATGCCAGACTCATGCAGCATCGAGATAATGCCTTCCTCCATCGTCCTGTTCGCCCTCTCAGCTACTCCATTCTGCTGAGGGCAATTCCTGACAGTGTGCTGCCTCTGGATGCCATTCTCAATGCAGAACACCTCAAACTCGCCAGATATGTACTCCCCACCCTTATCATCTCTCAGAGTACCTAGTTTCGCTCCAGTGAGATTCTCAGCCCAAGCCTTGAACTGTTTGAAGGCAGCAAACGTCTCAGACTTTCGCTTCAGGAGATAAATGGCCTTAAAGCGAGAGAAGTCATCGATGAAAGTGACCCAGTAGCGATACCCTTGATGTGTGGGCACCTTCACAGGGCCATGGACGTCGCTGTGGACTAGCTGAAGCGGTTTTGAGGCTCTGGAGGTCGAAGATGGAAAGGGATCTGCATGCATCTTGCCAGCCTTACAGGCTTCGCATACTGGATCAGGGGTGGCTTGTGAATCAAGCTTGAAACCTGTCACCAGGTCGCCTGAGAGCAGCCTCTTGATGCCTGCCAAGTGATGGTGGCAGAGGCGACGATGCCAGAGGTTCCAGTCCAATGGGAGGGTGGTGGCAGATGATAGTGATGCGAATTCCTCCACTGGAACAGTGTCCCCAACAAGGTATGCAGCATTTGAGGTTCCAGTCTTCGCTTGGAAGGCAATCCTGTTGTCCCTGATGAAGTGTATGGTGTCCCTCTCAATGGAGACGATGAAGCGGCGATGGAGAGTGAGATATAGCACAGATAATAGATTAGTGCAAAGAGCAGGGACATATAGGACATTAGAGAGCTCTATAGGCGCCATTTCTTCGCCATTAACCACAGGATTGAACCACACCGACCCCACCCCCTCAGAATGGACCACAGACCCGTCAGCTAGCCGAATTTCGACGCGATGCGGCTTCAAATTGCGCATCCAATGGCGATGGAACGTCATATGAGCTGAGGCGCCAGTGTCTGCATTCCAGGAAGTGTGAGAGTCGCTCTGAAGGGCAGAAAATGAAGCACTTGCTGATGCAGCTGATGCGGACTGTGGTGCTTCTGGAGGTGACTGAGACGAGATGGAGGCAGGGGATGCTGTGGAAGGCGATGGGGGGTTGATCTGACGCATCAAGCGCTCCTTGAGGAAGCACTTGGCCTCAATGTGGCCCAAGCGAGAGCAGAAGTCGCATTTCGGACGAGTAGACGATCCACTGTGGGGAGATTGACTGGAGGGTGTGGAATATGATGGGGATACCTTGGGACGTGATCTGGAAGGTCTAGATGTCGCTGAAAAGGCAGATGAAGTCCCAGACAGGTTGGAACGCGTCTGATCCATGTTCCTGAGCGATTGGACGACTGATTGCTTGTCAAACTTGTCCAGGACTGAGATGGTGCGTATAACCTCGTCAAACGACTGTGGGAGCGCCCTAATGATCGCCATGACTGCCAGCTCATCATAGAGATTGTCCAGAGTGAAGGAACTGGGAGAAAGCGATTGTATCACCCTAATCTGCTCATCTACCTTGTTGATGAGCGATTCCAGAGACTCTGAGTCGTCCTTCTGGATGGATAGGAGAGTGTGGTAGGCATTGAAGCGAGGGGCAGTTCGCTGTTGGACAAAGGAGGCCTTGAGGGTGTCCCAGATGGCAATGGGGTCGTCTTCACAGTCCCTAATGAGCACCCTGAGCTCATGAGACATAGCAGTCTTGAGTGCTCCAGCAGCCTTCTCAGCCTTGACCTCCCATCTCTCCAGCTTATCCTCGTCTGGAGGCGTAGCAGCAGTCAGGACAGCGCCTTTGGAGTCCAGAACTTCGGGTTTTCCAGTTGGCTTCTTCTCTGAGCCAGAGACAAGTCGCCAGAGGCCATTGAGCTGTAGCAGGACTTCATGTCATCAGCCCAGAGGCGATAGTTTTCGCTTGTGAGGGCGGAAATGGACGAAATGGATGAGTCCTTGGATGAGGACATGATGAATGCGGTGGACGCGACGGAGTGGGAAGGAATGGAGGGATTTGGATGAGTGGAAGAGATGGAAATGAAAGGATGTGATTGGAATGATTGGAATGAATGAGAAGAGCTGAGAGCGAGCTGAGGCGATGGATGCAGGAGTAAGGACAGCAAGGATCAGTTAAGGCGCAGGGCAGGGCCCATAACCTGTCAAAGTGCGACCTATAGAGGGCCCTTGAGTCACAGAGGACACAAGGGGACTGCAGAGGAGGATATAAGACTATATTAATCAATGCAGAACTAACTACTCACCTGCAGAGGAGGATATAAGACTAAAGGGATATTTTCCGTCCTCTGCAGGATATACCAACCTGACTAAGCATATCTAAATAAGGTAACTCCGCTTGGAGCGTTGTACAGTCACAGAATAGCACAAACTAAACGCTTAAGCCACAAATAACAAGATGTCCACCCATCCACAGGTCGAGGTCGTTATTACGTCTCCTCCCTGCCAAGGCAAGCACACATGTCGGGACAATAGTGAAACTGTGGCCACTGGTGATGTATGTATCCTGAACATATCATATCTCGTTTTGATGCACTTACATCGACTGCAGGATCGTTGTGGCCCCTGCATCGATCGCGAAGATGAAGAGTGCTGGCCCCAGCCTACGGGGAGGCGTGGAACAACCACTTGCATGGGCTGCGCAAAGATGCACAAGACATGCAACCCCCCTGCCACGTGGGCAGTCAGTGGACCTCACTCTGACACCCGATCAAATTCCTCAGCTTGGACACGCACCCCAAGTAAGCCCAATTTATTTCCACTATTCACCGAATGTGTGCTGAGCATGGTTTACATTTCCTAGGCACAGTTACAGATGCACAAATTGAAGTGCTGACACAACAGGTACAGGACATGTCCCTCGAACTCAGCGAAGTGAAGAAGACCCTCGCCATCTTGCTTGAGGAGAACCGACGTGGATGTGAGGAGAGCCGTGAGGAGAGCAGGCACGCACATGAGGAGGCCCGGCACGGACGGCAGGAGTTCCGCAGTGCTCACCAGTACATGCACGACACTGTGCTCATGGTGGGTGCGCTTTTGGCAAAGCAAGGGATTGTGTCCATGTCCATCCCTGGCGTTGGACAGCCCCCTGTCAGTCGATCCCGTACCCATTCCCTGACAAACCCACCCACCACATCGCCTGGCATCTCCCTTTCTACCCTCAAGATTTCCAATGGGCATTCCACTGCATCATCTCGTGCCTCAAGCGCGACATCAGAGCGGCGACATGCAACTGGTAAATGTCATTATATATCATATACTTGTGTAGCTCACTCATCATCTGTCCAGCGGAATTGCCTGGTGGAAGTGCAACTGGGTCAGTGGCCTCTCATTGAGCATCTCCAAGTGGCCCTGTGCCTGAACCGTTTGGTATGTGGTGCCTTTGGCGGACATTGTCCATATCTCACTCACGTGTCGGCAGGGAATTCAGGAGGAAGTGTCTCATCTTGCAAATTGTTGCCAGGTCAGCAGCTGTCTCAGTAAATATCAACATATTCGTTCCCCCATTGTATAACCATGCAATTGGACGTCCAGTTTGAATCAATCAATGATTGGATTGTGCTTGTCGCACACAGAAGAGATGATAGATATGAGACAACTGAGTGCTCAGAGAAGAGGAAGACTGAATATTGCAGGAATAGAGATTCAGCATCACCATCTAACCAGACTTTGTCCATTTGGATATAGCATTCTGCAATATTCCTGCTGCATGGTAGAACGAGTCATGTGACTGCAATGTTCAGAGTTCTGTGCAACTGAATGTCCATATGTGGATGTCCATTTTGGGCTTGGTTCATGTGACCTGACTCATTGGAAATAACATTTGCCCACGATTGCCGACCTTTACAGACCAGTGAGTAGCTAATGGCAAGCAACTAAGGGCTACACAATCACACACCTTGGAAGTGTCATGGCAATGGTGGATCCTGCAACAACATGTCTATCACATGCAATATGATGTAGCCTGGAATCTAACATAGCAGTGTTTCATGTATATCAGGGATGATCAAACCTGTTTCATAGAATAATGGTTATTTAAAACGCTTGAGGGTTCACTACTCTATCCCATATCATGCAGTCTCACACATCCAAAGGCAAACATGCGTCATCCTCCTCAATGACCAGTAGGTCTGATGGGCATATCAACACTACATGAAATTATGTATGGACCTCTGATCTTCACCCACACCCCCCCGACATGTTCTCTGATCCTTTGGATGACTCAACCTCTGATACACATTCATTTGATGAGGATGACATGTACGGGTCAGATCCTAATGCCAAAACCATCCCTCTTGAACCTTGTTCTGAGGTCCAAGAATTCTCAAACAATGAATACAGTGTATGCACCTCATAATATCAAACCTATACATCCATCTAACATTGACATCAGGATACAGACCTTATTCCCGATGCTGAGGAGATGAACAAGGAAACTCATTGTCTTTGTCTTATGGTAGAAGCACTATGTGAAGCAGAAGGGATTGTTGTTTCAGAGATTGCAAGTGCAACACATAGGGACCATTCAGATCATGCATCAGAGATGCCTCAGGAGTTAGAGATCCCCGATGATAGTTGACTGGACAATCATTCACAATGTACATTGGGTACTGTAATGCCACCACAGGGGTGTTAAGTACGATGTGTACTTCAGTTAAGTCACGGACGGTAACGGGGCAGGAGTAAGTCAGTTACAACTTAGTTCGATGGTGAACAAGTACCACTTGGTCTCCGTGGACTCAAGGGTAATAGCAAGGACAGGCTCAAGCGAAACGGCGAGCCGAATGGGGGAGTCAAGCGAAAGTGTGACTCAAGGAACTGGATCGTGAGAGTGGACAGCAGTGTGGTATTACACAAGAAGTCAAGTCTACTGTACAAGCTAGGTAGCGTGAGACTTATATACTAGTACATGATGTTTGTCAGAGACAAACATATGGCGCGATCCTAGGATCCGGGTCCTAGAGAGCTGACAAGGGGAAAGTACGAAAAGAGAACAAGGGAATTCCGCGGGACAACGCGTGGATCAGAAGTCGTCAGCGGATTCTGGAAGTCGTGCCATGGGGTGTCATAACAGTCATGCGCTGGGCGCGAGATAAGAGCCGAGGCGCGGATCGAAGCGGATTGTATCATAAAAGTACAATGGAAGTTAGACACCGAATGCAAGTCACAAGGCATGGAACGAAAAGAGGAGGGAAAAGGGGGAAAATCGTAACAGGTACCATGATTAATATTAATTGCGCATTTTGTTACATTTCATATAGTGTATTGCATGTTGTAGTATGAATCGTACCATAATTCAGGCAAACAGGTGCAAAGTGGGTTAAGGGTGCCCAGGGCATATTTAAGAAAGGAAGTGAAGCTGGTCACCCTATTGATCATCATACAAGCCAACCTCATTCTATTCATTTCTATTCATCATGCCTCCAAAGAAAACCTTCACCATTCCCATGGGAGATGTTGTAGAGGTTGTTGCTGAAACCCGGCGGACTATACTGTTGGATAAGCAATCTGTCATGGTTGATATGATTGTGAAACCAACACCCTGTACTCAGGGCCATATAGCTCAGTGGTTTAGAGCACCCAGTATATATCTGGGAGGTCCTGGGTTCAAACCCCAGTCTGGTCATTTTCTTGTGTGGACCAACACTTTCCCCTTTGGGCTGTGTTCCCCTTTGGGCTATTTCCCCATTGGGCTGTTCCCCATTGGGCCATTGAGGTCCCACAAATTCAACATATACGCAGACTCCGCACCACTGTAAAGGAAGTCCCCTTCCATTCAAAGAAGGGAACGTCAGGCCAAGCTTCACAGTCTCAACCTAGAGCAGAGCCCACTATAGACCAAGTTCAATCACAATTATTTGGGCATCCATCCAAGGGGATAGAAGAATCACACACCATTCATCCAACAGAACCATATGAAAATGATACACCAGTCTTTCAGATGGAGGAGACACATCCACAGGCAAGTGTATGTTGTGAAATGTTCTGTGACAATTGCCAGACCTCTGATTATATGTAGACACCAATGAGTCAATGGATAGATATCCGTAGCAGATATCTCCACCTATTGCTAGAGATGGAGGGTCTGACAAGTGCTCTGAAGTGCTCCATGTGTACCAGGCTGATGCAAATCAAGTGTTCCGATTGTATTGGGGGCAATTACTTGTGCAAGGACTGTTGCCTTTGATCTCATATATGGTCCCCATTCCATCGGATGTCCCATTGGACTGGTTCACACTTTGCACCAATATCATTAATGTCACTTGGATATAAGCTATGTTTTGGTCATGATGGAAACCCATGTCCACTGACAGTGGAGGTATGAATATATCAGATATATGATTTGTCCCATATACTTACAAATCCATAACTAGGGAATCCAAGCAGCAGAAGAGTCAAAGCCGAGCAGGTGAAGGTCCCGACGCACTCGTTCTGCATCACTTATATCTATTGAGGAGGATGCCCCTTCATCTGGAGCTCCACTACCCCCATCATATGCACCTGAGTATATGCAGGGGATATCAGACACACTGTTCGACCTTGCTGAGGATATGTCTGATCCGTCCAATAGATATACATGACGTGCTCGGACTGCAAAGTCGGGAAATCCACTGATTACAATTGTCAATCAAACAAGTGTCTTTGACATGGATGTACTCTTCTGCATATGCCCTAATGCTGGTGCTAATGACAAGCAACTCCTTCAAGCTGGATTATTTCCTTCCACCTTTAAGCGAATCGAGACTGCATTTACCTTCTCAGTTTTAGATGACTTCTTAGCTGATAACCTGGAGTGCAAGACGACTGCACAACAGTACTATTCTAAACTTCAAAGCATCACCAATCAGATGTTCCCTGACCATGTCCCAGTGAGCTACAATGCTATCCCGATACTGCATACAATGTCACTGATGGAGATATACAGAATCTCTACAAACAGCTCTTGAGGGCATCTCATCAGTGGCGGGATTTAAAGAATAGGATTCAAAGCGGTCTGGGACGCCAGAATGGTGGAACATCCACCAGTGATGGATCTCTGGCAATCTTCTGTCCTGCATGTCCACAGCCAGGCATCAATCTCCCAGATGATTGGAAGAGCAGGTATCATGACCAGCTGTATGCATTCATTTATCCAATCAGGTATCTCATTATTAACATTCTCAAAGGAATCAGCTTGTCCGGACATTCATAATGGATGGCAACTTCTCAGTGGAGCACATGAGGTGCAGAACTGGGGAAACAGATGTTCCTCTATCTTCCGGGATGGCCTTCATGGCAAATCCCAATTCATACAAGGCTCACCTTCATAGTGGGCAGGAGAGTTCCCAGGTGTGTTTAGTTCTATTAACAGGTGCTCTTAACTTACATTCCTATAGCCCAGCACATGTAACACATACAGAGCCATTGAACAGGCCAATTCAAGTCATCCCCATCTTGATGCAACAGGCATTGGAGCAACTGCCTGCTGTCATGGATTCTTCGTCCCTACATCTGTAGTTGACTTTCAGAAGGGAGAGAGGTATGTCCGATGCATGAAGGGCTCTAAGTGCGGAGATAATATATGTCTGGTGTCAGGCAAATCAACATGGACTATAGCATTTGCAAGGCCCTCTCATACAACATGGAGGACATTCCTGTGGCCTTGGTCATGTATGACATTATGTGCCAATATGGGGTCCACTTTCAAGAAAGGGTGGAAAGGAGCCCAGAGTTATCTTTGTCTAAGTCTTTGCAACTTCAGATGGGGATTGGCCTCTTTCATATCCATGGCCACCAAGATTCATGCTTACCCCGCTTTTCTCTGAGCTATATTCCTGGAGCAAAGCAGGTGGATGGGGAGATAATTGAGACACTGTGGGCACCACTCAATAATGTCTCACAGAGTATCCGCGGGATGTCCCTCGCCCATCGCCAGGAGGTATTGGATGCACATATGAACCATTCTAACTGGAAGAAGATGGTCCACATTGGTCCGTCAAATTCATGTCTATAATGCAATTGATCCTAATATAATGCCACATGTTCTAGTTCCATCACTTCTGAAGCGGTGGAAGCGCATGGATACTGGCATAGATCTCAGTGCTGAGATGTTACGAATCCCGACCGCCGACGCTACGGACCGCGAGCCGGAGGAACCGCCTAGCCGGGCGGAGACTCCCGGTGGCTTAGACGCCGCTAGTGGGACCTTACGGAGCGCTAGGGAGATCTTCAGGCATGGCCTGGACTCATGACAGTATGCTCACGTGACCAGAGTCTAGACTAACCTAGAATGATGACGATCGATGGCGCCATACGCATGTGACCTTCTAGTAGGTTCCATGACCGCGCACGGACCCTGATCCCAGATAGAGCGGACTTAGCTGAGTACGAACCTTATGTACCTGCATGTATATATACCAGGCTTGTCTTCGTACTCGAGTCCTCAGACTTGATTTACTTAGCAATACCAGCTTTGTATCTTGGGAACCCTGCTCTGCCTTGCTTTAAGCCTTCCCCTTATCTTGTGCATCACCGTTCTCGCCTCGCCCCTTCGAGCGTGTGCCTTTGACTGATATCAGTCTCCATTATCGCCATTGTCTGATAATGCCGAACGCGTCTTCTGCTAGACCTGCTGCGGGTACTTTGAACCGTGGACGTCACCCCGCTGGTGGCGTTACATGAGATATTAGATACTCTCAATAAAAGGTTCAGGACGAAGACGAAATGATGGCTCAAGGCAGAGAAACATGCCCAGTCAAAGAGGCATGAAGATCCTACTTTAATGGACATATATGATACAATGACATCCAAAGGTATTGTGAACTTATAGATCCGATGTATGTTTCACTAACAACTATCTTTAGCTCCTTCTCGTGCAGTAATCCAGCAGCAGCTCATATTGGAGGAGAGTGGAGATATCACCACTCATGCAAGCATCTTGGATTGCTTGTGGGATTAAGATTCAGGAGTTGCAGTAAGTCCATTCAATGACCTATAGGGTTGATTGCTAATGTCCTGTCAAGATTAGCCATCAGATATCAACTCCGTGCACATGGCTCCAAGATCAACACAGATGAGGCTCAAGTGATTGAAAATAAGCAGAGTTGCCTCCAGAAACTCATTGATATATTTGAGCATCAGGGTGATTCCTTCCTTCTCCAGCCACTCACAGATGATTCCTCAATATCACCTTTGAGGAATTATGCAGAGTATGACCATGTGGATGATCTCACCAACTCCGAAGAGACAGATGATGACCATTCAGACCATGGGAGTCATCAGACACCTCCCCAAGCATCGGATGGATCTGGGATGGATGGAACCAATCCTGAGGACTTTCCAGTCCTTCTCCCCTCTTCCCTTGGATGGGAATGGTGTGTTAACCATGGTTTTCAATCTCTCGCTGGAAAGGAGGTACAGCTCTGCCATGCACAAGCCAGTGAATCCATTCATGGGATCCACCTTGCCCTTGGATTCAAGTCAGCGCTTTTCCACACTCAGGTCCGACCTGCTCACACACAGCAGACAAAGACCCATGCCTGGAATGCCATACACAGTGCTGATACTAATGTCCGTGAGCATGCATGGATATACGCCATGGCACAAGATGCATACCAGAAGCTCCAACAAGCAATTCCTATTGCCCAAGATCTCCCAAAGCTCCATTCAAAGGATCTCCGTGTAGCAACCTTGATCCTTGGGTCACAACAAACAGGGCAACATAATAAGCAGCAATCCTGGATCTGGGGCTTTGGTCATACTATTGAAGATGATGGGACATGGATGGATGATTGTAGGCCCTCAACATCTATTGATGCCAATATCGATGTGCTCATATGTTTGTACAGTTAGTCTTTGAAAGTCCAGTTGCAGGAACTGAAAAAGACTGCAACTCAACTGAACTGCAACTGGAAAAAACCGGACTTTTGGTTGCAGTTGTACCTAATCCTAGAATGTATCAGTTGCAGTTGCCCAAAATGGCAGCTGACCTCCAACCGGTTGCAACCGGTTGCGACCGATTTCTTAGTCAGCAGGTGATTGGGCTGAATTTCTGATCAAAACGAGCCTAAGATCACCCAAATCGGCCAAAAACTGAGCAAGTTATGATCAAAACAATCGTTTTACTCATAACTTTTGCTTTTTTTGGCTGTTTTACCTAATTATTTTTTCATTATAAGGCAGTTGCACTTAGAAATTTATTATAAGTACCTATTAACACTAATTATAAGTGGTTTTGACTCAGTTTAGACCAGTTTCAGATAGATTAAATAACATTCAGTTGGGTCCAGTTGCAACTGGTGCAACTGGTTTTTTTGCAGTTTTTTGCAGTTGCAGTTGAGGTTGCAACAAATTTCATTTTTTGGCAACCAGTTGCAGTTGCAGTTGGACCAAATATGGTCAAAAAACCGGACCCAACTGGACTTTCAAACCCTATGTACAGTTGAAAGGGTTCACTGGCTCCATGCAAGGGCACAGTTTGAACGGTGGTCGGAGGAGCAGCAGAGCATCCATAATGAGGCTAAATGGATCCCTGCATACTTCCATGCCAAAGCAGAGACATGGAAGAAACTCATGATCACTGCTACACAGGATTCACTCAAAGGGCACCAAGCATATGCATCATACCAGATGCATGCATGGGAGGAACTTTCCAGAAGCTCAGTGAAAGCCCTTACTCCAATTACTAATTCTCCATTAAAGCATTGTGAGATTAAATGAATCTACATGTCCTGATACATCCATTCCTCTTGATGTATAGATTAACAGATATAAATGTTTGATCTTTGCCTAACTCCTTGAATCCCCTTTCAGATATATATAATATATGTTTACTTGTGAAATGAATTATGTCAGAGGTCCGCTCCCAACTGATGTTTGTTGGACTATCAATCACAGCAAATGTTCCAATAGGTATTGGCTGAGTATTGGCTATTAGCAATTCTCCCTTATATGTACAAGCAATCATGACACATAACACATGTATCAGACATTCCTTACCTGTCCCTGTATATGGTGATTTTTGATTTGCTTGCACACTGCTGCAAGTATCTAAGTGGATGGTCTTACATATCTGAGTATTTTGCCTAAGTGTTCAGGGAACTCCGACTATCTCTGACCTACCCATCATCGGTTGGAGTATCAATTTCTGAGGATGTTCCTATGAGTATAGGGCTGGTGTTAGCCATTCACCATTCTTTATAAAACATGCAAGTGATGACCACACATCAACTTGTGATCCGACTTTCTTACTTATTCCTGTCCATTTGTAAGTTTCTAAGGTGACTTTCATTAGGGGCATTCAAAGTTACCCTTAACTGTTTCATTACTTAACCATTATGATATCATTAATGGAACCATTAACTCGGAAAATGACATCAAAAATGGAACAAATAATGTGATTTTTAAGGATGGGAGGGGCTCCTTTTTGACATAATTCCATTATTTCTATTTTATTAAGGGGGGCTGCAAAAGAATCAGAGTTTTATTTTATTTAACAAAGAAAGCAAATTTGATTATGTTTTATGAGCTCCAAGTTGGAGTTAATAATTTAGTCTAGTGGAGATTGAAAAAGATTTACCCCGGCAAAATGTTGCCAGGGGTGCCGAGGCACAAAATTAATGCATTAAAGTCTCATTATTGCTGTTTTTTGGGGGGGGTGGTTTCAAAGTTGACCATTATTGGTCAATTATTTACTTCATTATTTCTCACATTAACCCTAAATTAGTGCTAAATTTCGGATTAATGGTTGTTTAATGGGTCCAATAAGGGACCAAAATAATGGTACTTTGAAAGACCCTATTCTGCTGTACATATTTGAGTCGACATTCTTTCATTCCTGAATACTGCTCATTTTATTGATTGCAGAGTGATCCTCTCTAGAAACCTTTATACCTTGCTAGTCTTTATTGGAGTGCCTTGGAGGATTCCTGCCTATCTCTGATTGACCTGTCGTTGGTTGGACTATCACTTACAGTGGACTTTCTAATAGGCATCAGTTGAGTATTAGATGCTATTTATTCTCTATGACAATGTAACCATCACTACTTATTGGCCTGTGATCAGACATTCCATACTTATTCCTGTCTGATCACATTCCTGATGTACTTGCACATCTCTGAGTGGATATTCTTATATGCCTGAAGACTGTTTATATTACTGAATATAGTGCATCTCTGGATCTACAATATTGCCTGGGAAGTGTTCTGCCTTTCTATTCTGTGTTTAAGTGCCTCAGGGATTCCCTGTTATTTGTGGGTGAAGCATACTATACTGTGCTGTTGTGTGACTGTACAACGCTCCAAGCGGAGTTACCTTATTTAGATATGCTTAGTCAGGTAGGTGTATCCTGCAGAGGACGGAAAATGTGCCTTTAGTCTTATATCCTCCTCTGCAGGTGAGTACTTAGTCTTACTTTAATCAATATAGTCTTATATCCTCCTCTGCAGTCCCCTTGTGTCCTCTGTGACTCAAGGGCCCTCTATAGGTCGCATTTTGACATTCCCGACTATCTCCGACCCAGCCGGCGTTGGTTGGAGTATCAATTCCAGGGGAATCTCCAACATCAGCCAGTGCCGGCTGAGTATGAACTATTAAAGACTCTCACTGCCGATTGGGGGTATCAATTATATGAGCTACCTCTGGCCATTATGTGCTGAACCTAATACATCAGCTGAGCCTTGCCATGGGCATTCTAGCCCAGGACGTCAAGGATCTCACACAACAAGTTGGCACCTCCGTTACCCACCCACATATGAACGGAAACTGCAAGGATATAGTTAGTGTTTTAAAGTCCAGTCCATAGGACCGGAAAAAGACCAGGGACCCAACCAGACTGTCGGTTGTGGTTGCATGCATTCAGCAAACACTCAAAATTGACAAAAGACTGGTTGAAACCGGTCTTTAGAGCAACTGCATACACTCAAAAATTGACCAGATAGTATATTTGTGTGCACTGGCATGTTTGATAGTCTCGATAGTATTACTATACTACAGTCTTTGTAATTCCACATACCTTCCCACAACTGTGAGAACTATTTTGCAGCTCTGACCAAAAACGAAAACTGGTACATTACTGTAAACAAATGATTAATTGCTAAGTGATCTTTTGCCATAAATAATAACAAATAAAGCATCCTGCCAACCATAACCCTATGAATGATGGTGCGTGCACATGACCACTGTGTGGCTGCTCTTTCCCTGGCGTGACCGCTTCCCTATTCCCACCACCTCATGCAACGCGAAAAAGCACATTTGGCACAACCAACACAAGCCCCACACCGTGTCCTCAGCCTTTGCAATGACGTGGCGCCTTGGGGTGCTCTTCCAACTAGTGTTTGAGAGTTCAGTCCTATGGACCGAAAAAAAACCGGGAATCGGACTGAACAGTAACCGAAATTAACCGGACCGTCGGTCACGGTTCTCACCAGATTGATGGTTTGTCAGTTACTGGTTCAGCTATTTTCGGGCAACTACCATAACCGCAGAAAAACTGGTTATGACGGTCCAAACCACTCGCTCATGTTGTTTGAGTGCAAGGAGCACTGCTTACTGAGTCACCAAAATACTCCTCTTGACTGTTTCCGGCTAACTTGTGATACTAACAGTAATTGAGACATGGGGCGTGAGATCACAAATACTATATATATTAAAAATATATAACAGCTGGTGGCGCACGTGCATCCTGAGCCCATTCATCCTCACGACATGAAGCCTAAAGCAGCAACTTCTAAAACACGGCAAGAACCTGCCATGAGGCCCAATAAGGGGAAGAGCAAACCTCGGCCAAGGGCACAAGCCCCGAAAGCAGATGGCCACAAACGGCGTGCCTCTGATGGGACTGAAGGTGATAGTGACAGTTCCATCGAAGTGGTCGTGAACCATTATTATAAAAGGACGAAGTGCCCCATAGCAACTGATGAGGAGGCCGAGGAAGTCAATGGTGACCAGGAGCTGGAGGTTGAGGAAGGTAGTGGTGACGGTATCTATGTCAGCAGCCAGTCCAGCGAAGGACGCGATGAGGTGTGGTCATATGTTTATGACACTGAATTTGATACTCACCTCAGCACAGGACGATGGTGCATGATCTGCAAGTAAGCCTTAGGTTTCTGTGATGGGGAGAATACGACAAGAATGCTCACAATGTGATAGGGTTGACGAACAGGTTTTGAGGAAAGAGGGGCCTCGGAAAGCTTTCTACATTGGTGGAAACTCAAGCTGCCGAGCACATATCCGCCAGCACTATGTGCTTTACCGAGAGCGTTGTAAGGCTCAAAACATAACCGTGAACCACCATGCTATTCCTCGACCAGTCTGGAAGGAAATGCAAAAGGTGCCAAAAGACTCGGAAAAGGTCCAATTGAATCTTGATGGGGTGATTGAGAGGATGAATGGGCTGAGGGAGTTCACACGTGAAGGCATATTGCATGCTGTTACACAATTTATTGCCTGTGACGACCAGGTGAGCTTTAACAATATGCGTTGAGAGCTGTAAACTAACTCTGTTGCTAGGGGCTGGTGGTGGCTGACAAGGTGTTGTTTCGGAACTGCCTTGTTGCGATGAAGCCCTGGGCAACTCGTTTGGACTTGCCAAGCACGTATGACGTGAAGGTGTACCTCCACAATGCATGTGTGGAATGGCTGCAAAGTTTGAAGAAGGATATTACGGTCAGTTGTACAGCGTCCTAGGCCATCTCGTACTCAACTTCTACAGGCAGCACCAGGGAAAGTCTCAACTACCGCCAATGGATGGACAGCAGATAATACAAAAGGCTCATTTCTAGGACTGACAGCACATTGGATTGAGGTGAAAGAGTGGAAGTGGCATTTACAGTCTGAGGTAATCAGATTTCAGGGTCATCGGGCAATCACAGTGGCTTGAACCTTGGGCAATATTTCGTTGGGTTGTGTGACCGCGTGGGTATCACAAGCCCAAATAAGTCAAAGGTGACCGATCCATCATTAGATTACGAGTTGATAAGATAACTGACCTTTTCTCAGCTATTCACCGTAACGTTGGACAATACTTCCAACAACAACTCCAGCTGCACCACAATTGAATCACTCCACCACAAGCGAGGATATGAGCCTTGGGATGCTGGTGAAAACCAATTACTGTGAGTTTTTCTATCTCAAGCACAAACATAGTACACCCAATCGCTGACAATCTCGGCAGCTGCCTTGAGCACGTGGTGAACCTTGCCAATGTGGCTTTGATGTCCCACATAACAAAACTTGCCACTGTCGAGAATCAAACAGCAATATGGGAGTATGATCCAGACTTGCCCGGTAACCGCATCCTCAGTGGATCACTTGATGTGATTGCGGCCATTTGGACAGTTGCTATCAAGGTGCGTTCCATGTCTGTAGTATACAGTTTTATCGTTCAACTGTGACATTCACCTTCGTATCAGATTCAGGCCTCTGGTCAACGTATTGAGTATTTCCAGAAATTACAAGTTCAGTGCAAGATCAACGACCCACTGAGAATCCCCCTCCACAGCAACATTAGATGGGGTTCAGCTCATGGTATGCTAGGACGCTCCTATTACCTACATCAGGTAAGTTCTCACTGCACCTCTGAAGATACCTGCTGACATCAACATTTAAGCCTATCAATCTGTTCCTTTCCACGGCTGATGGACTGTTCAGACCGATCACCACTGTGCGCACAAACGGACGAATCACGAAAAAGATCCCCTGGAACGCTTTTCAGCTGTCGGATGAGGATTGGGAGCAAGTGAAGGATGTAAAAGACATCTTGACGGTATGTTGTCTCTAGTTGTAACGACATGTGGCCGTGCTTACATTGTACATCAGGACTCGAAGAGAATTCAACGTCATTTCTCATCTGAACAACTCCCGACGCTCTGGCGTGCCCTCCCTGCCATCGAAGAGCTGCAAACTGCATGGGAGGCAAAACGCGACCATATTCACTATGCCAAATACAAGGATGCAATCACCGATGGCCTGGAGAAGTTCAAAAGTACTATTCTTGCTTCGACAAGAAGCCGAGTTTTCTTCTTAGCTTGGGTAAGTTTCAAATCACTTTTATTGTGTCCAGACTCAAACATGTGACCAACAGCTCTTCACCCATACTATAAGCTTGTGTATATTGGGCTGGCATGGGGTGGAGCGGAGGAACAGGAGGAGGAACGGGCTGCAGGAAACCAAGACGCAAAGAATTGGCAGGACGAGGCACAGATGATCCTCGAAGAAAAGGTAAAGTAATGTATATCTGGCTATGTCAAGTGCTTACTCCCAAGTACATGGTAGATGCAGATCTATTGGAAGTGTCGGCCAAGGACAACGCCAATCACAGCAACACCCATCCCCGTGATACCCACCCCAGGCCTGTCTCAGGCCCCATCAATCCAGTCTGAATACGATCATCATCGCCTCTCACTCGTAACAAAGGAGGATGAAGAAGGGTGGCATTCGGAATTGCAGAGGTACTTAAAGGACATGCCCGCTGATGTCTCAAAGGATACTGATATTGTCAGGTGGTGGCAGGTAAGTGTTTGTTCAAAACACACAACGCAGCCCTGCCATTATCATATTCGTATAGGACCATCAAAGTATCTATCCGACACTCGCTCGCATCACAATTGATGTCCTTCCAGCACAGGCATTGTCTGTCCCTTGTGAGAGGTTGTTCTCTGCCAGCAAACAAGTTGCTGATGATCGTCGGGCATGCTTGGGTGTAAAGAGGTTTGAAGAACTGCAACTTATGAAGTTCAAATGGCGGAAAAACATCGGTGACCTTGCGGCGTGGAACTTGGGACAGGTTGAAGAGGTTGACTCAGATCTGTATCATGAGATGCTTGCAGCTGATGAATTTGAGGATGATGTCGACGCAGCCATACTAGTAGACTAGATTTGGTCTTTGGGGATGTCGCTGTCACAATGTACCCTACTACAAGTACTTACATTTGCTTGTAATAACCGGTTGAGACCAGTCAAGTGACTGGTTGAGACCGGTCACTGTTTGAACCAGTGCAGACCGGTTTTGTGGCTGGTACTAAAATAATATGGACTGGTTATGGTCAGTTCAGTCCAGTTTTTATTACATCTAGCAGTTTTTAGGACCAGTCACAGTTCCAGTTCACTCAAGATTACCCAAAATAACTGGACTGAACTGAACTCTCAAACACTACTTCCAATGCAGTACGTCGTCATGATCAAATAAGGAAAATATAAAATTCGCTTACATCAAGGATGACACGGGTCTAGCTAGCAGCCCAATGTGTCCACTGCCACCCCGCACGCACCACCATTCCCCGCATGCACCACGACGTGGCGCCTTGGGGTGCTCTTCCAATGCGGTACATTGTCATGATCAAATAGGGAAAATATAAAATTCACTTACATTGAGGATGATGTGGGTCTAGCTAGCAGCCCAATGTGTCCACCGCCGCCCCACGCGCACCACCATTCCCCACATGCACCGCCATTCCCCGCACGCCCCACCACCCTGCGCACCTGACGCCACAGCCCTGCATCACGCATGCACCACAAGCGTGATGATGACGATGCACACAATCGAGCTGGTGCCAGTGGAGTGCGGTCATTCAGGTACGCCCCCACTTCACTTTTTCGGACAACAACTGCCACTCACGCTCACTACTGATGGTGACGCTGCATGCTGTGTGTCCCCCCCCCTTCTCATGCATCACATGCCTTGTCAGATGTATAGTAGAAGTAGTGTATTATGTATTGTGTACTTCTCAATGCCAGTAGCTTCAGCCCCCTCTTGTGTAGCAAGCCGTGCATCACTCCCCTAGCTTAGACAATACAATACAATTTTTACAGTCCACAGTCCACAGTCCACAGGGCCACAGAACATGAGCACGCATGAGCAACGCGACAGTACTGTACTGTATTGCCACTACACCCCTCCCATGTCCAAGTTTATCTTCAAAGTGCCTGTCATCCCAGATGACGCAGATCCACCCGCCAACACTAGTTCCATCACAGGTATGGGAGCCTGCGGCCAATCCCGCAGCCAGAACCCGATCAATCCCGTGACCTCATGACTGCACAGGAGCATTACCTGGGATCGGGAACATGGCTACAATCTTGAATGGGAATCACCAGAAGACTTCCATAAGTGGTGCAAGAACGAGCAGTGGGCACACAGCATTGAGCTCTGCATTACCCAAATCAGGGGGTCGCGTGCAAGTGCCAATCAGAGCACGGTGTTCAGCAAGTCATGGCTTTTTGTCTGTGCACGCCAAGGAACCGGTGGCACTAAGAAATATGAGAAGAAGACTAACTGTGAAACCAGGGACAGCAAGCACATTGAGGGTGGCTGCCCCTGCCATGTGCGAATCAAGATGTACCCCTTCACTAGTACTGTGCTCGGCAAATACTCGCCTGATCACTCCCACCCCACTGGCAAGGACAATCTCAAATATGTCTGGATATGCATCCCAACATTGGAGCAGGTTGCAGGCTTGATTCGCTTAGGGTTGACAGACAGGGAAATTGTGAGTGATATTTATTTCATTATTGAAAAATAGTTTGCGTGGGGAGTGTTTTGATGGCAAAGGTAGCTAACTTTGAATGCAGAAAAAACGTACATGTGCCCAGTTCAGTGAAGATGAGAGAGACCATTATATCACATTGGGCGAGATAGCCCGGCTGAGGAAGGAAATCGATCGCGAGACTATTCAGTTTGATCCGAATGATGCAAACTCTACCTGAATTTACACTGACAACTTATGTGCCGAGGGGCATTTCATATTCTACAAGGATAAGCAAGATTCACCCCCTGAAGGTTCTGGTCTCATGCCCAACCTTTTCGCTCTCTGTATCCAGATGAAGTTTCAATTGGAATTGTTCCAAGATCTCGGGAATGCATTCCTCGGCATGGATGCAATGCACAATGTCACACAATACAAGGGAATATTGTTATTTACAATTATGGTGCAGGATCGTTGGGGACATGGTGCATGCTTCTCACAAGCTTTCCCAGTAGCGCAGCTATAGATTCCATCAGGTGTTCCTGTTGCCTGGATGTTGTCCTCCAATGGGACCCAGGCAACGATCAAATATTTTATTAATCTTGTCAAATCTCAAAGTCCAGATGTTTTGCCATTGATCTTTATGACAGATTGAGATCAAGCGCAAGTCAATGCAATTCGTGACACATACCCAACTTCCTGTGTGTTCTACTGCTGGTGGCATGTGCTCCGGGCCATACGGACCCATTTTGTCATTACTGAATTCAAGGAACTGTGGGACCTGATCCAAAAATGGGTCTGGACCCCTGACAAATATCGGTTTGAGTCTATGTGGGAAGATATCCAGAGCGACGAATCCATTCCCAAGAGCCTTACCCAGTACCTGGCCCAGGAATGGGTGTCTGTTAAGGAGATGTGGTCTGCTGTCTATCGCCAAGATCAGACGATCTTTGAAGAGGGCAATACCAACATGTTGCTGGAGGTGTATGTAATTATTGGATTTTCGCATATTCAATTACTAATGGAAATTCTAGGTACCACCATGTGCTCAAATCTAAATGGCTTGATGGGAAGCACAATCACCGGAATAGATCACCTCATTCACTTGCTAGTCACCGAGGTTATGCCAGATGCTGAGGATCACATCAAATGGCAATTGGTGATAGACCGAAAAGGTGACTTGGCACAGCAGCTGGTAGTGCAAAATCCTGATGCGTGTGCCCGAAATATGACAGGACCACATCACACAGGTTGAAGATATGCGCTTCCAAGTGCACTCTTCAAACCAAGAAAAAATATATGAAGTTGATCTACTCAAAAATAAGTGCACTTGTCAAGATTTCCCTCATATTGAGTTTTGCAAGCACATCGTGTCTGCTCAGCATTACTTTGGGGAACCCAAAGTTGAGCCCCCAGCCCCCATCAACTCCAACTCTCAGCCAAATCAGCCGAATCTGATCGCGCCAGTGTCACACACTACCAAAGACAGAAATGTCATGAACGTGGCATCTTTAATTTCTGTCACTAACAAGATCATCATGTTGTCTCAGAACTTGCTTATGCAAACGCCAAAGCCCGAGGCCATTTCAAATACAGTGAAGTCACTGCGTTCAATCCGCTCACATCTCACTGCGGTGATTGTCTCTGTGTCGACAACCGGCAACAACCCCCAGCTCCCTGAAAGAGAGCAGATCGCTCCAAATCAGCATTCCTGGACAAAGACAGCAGAGCGGATGGGGGTCGGGTGAGGCAACAAGAGCCATGGTAAGGTTGACAGTGTGCACACAGCCGAGCTCATTGGCGAGATCAATCATAAATGCAATTGCGAGGATGAGGACCCTTATGGGGCTGGAGAACTATCTGGCAAACGTGCAAGACCAGACACATGCTCGGCCGCTGCAAATGCTCAAGCGCGTGCTACAGCTAAGCCAGTGGGTCCCCTGCATCTCCCCCCCTGCATCCCTCCCTCCTCACCTGTCGCCACGTGCGCCTCCCCTGGCCCTCCCCTTCTCCCTCTGTCACAGCTGGCTCCAGGATCTGCCAGACCCTTTCCTCCCCAAGTGTCCCTCCCCTCCCATCTGCTGTCTCTACAAACGCCTGGGCCCTTGCCTCAGATGCCTTATTACCCTCCTCCATTCCTGTCACAGCCTGCTCCATTTCCAGTCCCCTCATATCCATATTCTGGATTCAATATGCCTTATTACCCATTGTACTATCCCTCCCAATAGATAATTGACTTGGTCCATTTTTTACAATGTTTGTTGCTGTTACTTATTACCAATAAAAACTTATTACATCATTCCAAAAAAAAATTGACTTGGAAATATATTTTTGATGTTTGAAGTTGTTGTGAGCTTCTTAATAAATATATTACATTATTCTTAGCCAAAGTTTTGGAATGAGCATGGTTTGATTTGGACTTTTGGTTGTGGCTGACATGTTTAGTTTTTGGCCACAAGGGTATGCGGAATTAAGCCAACTCTATACTACTTGTAATCTAAGAAAGCACTAGTAGGGTTGCGGTGCCATGTCAATGTTGCACTGTGTCAGCGCTGCATTGATGTTGTGGGATCACACCACCATGTCAATGTTTTTTTTTTTTTTTTTTTTTTGAACCATTTGTATTCCGTGGCAGTACTTAGTACAAGAACGGTCTCTACCCCAACCTGCTACTCTGTATGTAAACTCCAAAACCACTCTGATGCAAACCATGCCGAAGACACCACACAACTACTGACTACAGTAAATGAGGATGGAACCACTGAAGGCCTAACTATTTCCCGGTGTGCAGCTCAAAGGAAACTAAAGTAAGCAAGAGCGGGGAGACGAGAAGGAGAAGGAGGAGGTATGATAAGTAGAATGTAGGGGGGGCGGTGGTACAGGTGGGGCTCAACTCCCCAAAATTGAACGGTGGGAGTCGCCGATAAGGTTAGATGTTGTAAGGACTGGCGGCACCTTCCAAGGAAGCCGGGGTAAAAGGGGTGCCTGAAGGCAGGGTGGGGGCCAGACCACAGAGGGGTCCAGACCCAGTGCGGGCGCGTCAAACAAGGGTGGGAGTGTGTGTGACAGCACAGCGTGGGGGCAGGGGGTTGGGGAACACATGCACAGCGGCACGTAAGTGAGGGTGTGGGTGGGGAGGTGTGGGCAGAGGGTGGGGAGATGCGGGCAGGGGGTGGGAATGCGGACATGGGGGGAGTTGAGGAGGTGTGGACATAAGGAGAAAATCAGGAGGAAGCAACCAGTGCGCCCTTGCCCGTGTTACAGGGCTTGGCCTTCCAGTGCTTCAGCTCCCCCGAGTGCCCGAAGGCGAAGAGGGTCCGCTCAGCCATCAGCGAGCAGTGAGTCCCCGGAGGGATCCTCAAAGGTCAGCACGATTGACGAGGTGGACCCAGGTGCGTATGAGGAGGGTGCCCTCACCCAGGATGGGGGCAGAGTCATGCGGAGTCCACGACAAATGGGGTTGTCAGCGTGGAGAGCCGCGGTGAGTTCGGAGGGAGTGTAGGGGCCCCGGGTAAGTAAAACTCCGGTGGGGATGCCATTGATGAGGAGAGGGCCCATTTGCAATTTTCCCTGGCCTGGACGAGGAGGGGAGACTGATCGGTGGAGAGGTAAGTCGCGAGGCTGTTGGAGATGAGGTGGGAGGCGGAGGTGGGGTGATGTGCTGTGGTGTCAGGTCCAGCGGTGACCACGAGGTTGTTCTTCGCTGTCCACCGAGCAGCGGACAGGGTAACCTGGTGGCCCTCAGTGAGAGCACGGCATTGAGGTGACCCACGATCTCCTGGGGGCTGTGTCGGACAGCCTGAGGGATGGAGGCACCTGCTACTGGCGGGCGGAGAGACATGACCAGGGACAGTCGTGCTGGAGTCTTTGCCATAGAGGCAAAAGAGGGTTTGCTGGCAGGAGGGGGCATGGGGCATGAAACAGGGGCAGGAGTGGGTGCCGGGGTGGACTTTGCCTTAGCCGAAGCGGGCGTGATCTTTGCTGGGGCAGGTGTGGGAGTGGGGGCAGAGGGTTTCTTAGCACGAGGCTTTGAAACAGGGGTTTTGGCAGGAGGGGCAGGCACAGGGGCAGCAGGCGCAGGGGTAGGAATAGGATTAGTCGCCGGGGGAACAGGGGCCACCATGGGGATGGGGGCAAGAGGGTGAGCCATCTTCACGTCCTGAGCTGGCGCGGCAACAGGGGTGGAAGATGGTGGCGAGCTGGGATTGCTCGCCAGGACAGGTGGGGAGAGTGAGAGTCTGGCTAAGAAGTCGAGCTTCTTCTCCATCGCATTGAAGCGATGGGACATCTCCTCGAAGCCCTCTTGCACATCCTCGGACATGACAGAGATGGGCCACATGGTGTGCGTAAATTCGTCCACGACAATGCCGACGACGGCATCCGAGACGAGTTGTGGGAGGTTGGGGTCTTGAGAAGGGAGGGGGGGGGGTGGTGGTAGGGGCAGGAGGGGGC
>JAKEYF010000582.1:0-26253 GCA_021527775.1 Lactarius sanguifluus
TTTATTCTCATGTGTCTGGCGCTGATGAGGTCCATACTATTAAAGGCACTGCGCGACGCACCAGATTCGTGTCATTCTCATTTCTGCTGTCGTTATCACATCACTCTTCTACCTGCTCTCGCCATCTATTCGTCCTCTCAACCTCGCTTCCTAGCCCACTTTTCCTCCCAGATTCTTGACCCCTTCCTTGCCGCCGACGCGATCTCCAGCTACGACGCCCAGCATCACCTTCACGATATCTGGGCTGCACACGATAGTCTTCACGTTCGCGAAGACTCCGTCGTTCGCGCCAGATGCGGCGTCGAGCAGACGTTGCGCGTCGAACGCGTGCTCATTCACAGCTCCGCCCCTACCGATTCCTCGCCATTGACACGCCAGCTCCTGCGTGCTACCCTCCGCATTGAGCGCAAGATTTCCGATGCCCTCGCCGAGCGGCGGGTATCTTGTCTTCGATGGCCCGACGGACGATGCATCGTGGTTTCTCCCTTGATGTTCTGGCATCATGAGGAACGCGCGCTTGCAGCCGACGTGAACGTTCTGCATACACTCCGGCCTTCTAATAACGTTTCCTTCGCTGGTGTCCCGATCCAATCCCAAATGGTTGTTGCATGGCGTGACAACGAATACTCAAGTGTGGATGCAGGATCTACAGTTTTCTTGGCCCTTACATATTTCTTTCCTGAAAGGGATTGCTTTGGGAAGGCGGGACACTCCGTCTGGCGCCAGATACTCGAAGATGTCTCCAAAGACGGTGCGGACTTGATTATTGAGACTCAGCAGCCGAAACTCATTGCTTTGGAGGTATGTCACGCCAAAATAATACATTGTGAGCTAGAATCTCATAGGTGCCGCAGTACACAACACGCAAATCTTCCTCCGCAGATACCTCGGTATTAACGGTATTCATTTACTTGGCCTACTTTGGACTCGCAATTACTTTCGGACAATCAGTCCGCAAAGGTCTTCCTGTACATAGCGGGATAGGTCTCATCTTCACCGGCGCCATCGAGATTCTCGTTAGTACTATAACCAGCCTGAGCGTTTGCGCCCTCGTGGGCTTCCGGGTCACCATGATACCCTGGTGGGTGCTTATCTATGTCCTGAATCTTTCCTCTAACCATATATTGAAGGGGAATCTTTCCTTTAATTATCGTGTTCATTGGCGCTGAGAATATGTTTAGTCTGGTTCGTGTCCAGCTGGTCTTCTTTGTCGTTTCTAACTAGCGTTCAGGTCGAGGCCGTCGTCAAAACGTCCATAACTCTTCCCGTCAAGGAACGTATCGCGGAGGGTTTGTCACGTGCCGGAACTTCCAACACGCTCAAGGTCCTCACCTACAATATCATTCTCGGTATCATCGCTTTTTTTGCACGCGGCGCAACGCGCCAATTTTGTGCATTTGCCGTTGTCGTGCTTGTTGCACACTGGTTTCTCGTCCACACGTTCTTCGTTGCCGTTCTGTCGATTGACCTTCAACGACTTGAGCTCGAGGAACTCTTACAGCAAAACGCAAGTTTCACGCCATCGGTCCAACCTGTCGCGCCGAGACAGACGACCCAGCCAAATGGGAGGGGCCGTAAATTTATGACAACGTTGCAGGGACTGCTCCGTGGACGTGCGACTAAGAATATTAGTTTGTTATTGGTACGTCGCCTGATCATTTATCGTTCGCGGATCCTGATTCATTCTCTCAGCTTCTTGCGACTACCGGGACTCTATATTTCGTGACATACCCTGCAAATCGTCATACCCCCTCGATACCAACTTCGATACCTCTTGCTCAACAACGTAAAAAGGATCTTCTTTCTGGCGCGGGAGATCCTGCTTGGCATACCTGGCGTATGCTAAACCCGAGAGAAGACCCACTTGTACATCTACGCATCGAGGCACCCCACACTTCTAATGTTCCACCCCGCCGATGCTACCCAGTCTACCACACGCCCTCAACCACTTCACCGCGGGCGCCCGGCATTTTCTTATTCCTGGGTCGTGCGCACAACGGCACGGATGACACGTATAGTCGTACTTCCCATCGCGGCCACTGTCGCAGCGCTCTACGCTCTCCTTCTATATCTGCTCAAAGACGCCGAGCGTCTCGAGGCACAGCGGCATCGGGCCGAAGCTGATTCGCTGCCGTTACAGAGCGCGGACCCACCAACGACGCCTCTCGCCTTCTCCGTACTTCCTCGTGCTCATTCGACAGACATAGAACTATTGGCAGTGAGTGCGGATGGACGAACAGCTGCGGGGGTGAGCCTCGAGAACGAGCTCATCCTGTGGGCCAACGGGTCCGTGGCACCAATTGCACTTGGTGCGACGGATGTACTTAGCGCCGGCCCGTCAAACTTAAGCGCTGCCATCACCGCACTTGCCCTCGACGACACTGGCTCTCTCTGTGCAGCAGGTACTGGAGCCGGGGTCGTGGCAATTTGGGCCTTGTCCACTCCTACGGTTGGACGGCCGCAGCGGGTGCTGCGCGGCGCATCGTCGGCTGTGACGGGCGTCTACTTCGTGAATACCCACGTCTCCGGGGGTTCAACATCATTTTCTGCTACTCGCCCGGACCATATGCCGACTGTCTTCGTGACGTACGAAAATGGAACGATTTTCAAATGGGATGGAGCGACACCTGACAGCCCAGTTTTAATATCACCACCTCAAGGACGTCATGTTCTCTGGTCCAGTGTCCTTCGTATTCCGGATACCAATCGCCTTTTAGCAACCTACTCTATTGAAGACGGCTCGCTCGATATCATAGAACTCGTGTCTGGCTTCGAACCACCCCTTGCCGCCGATTGTCGCCTACAAGCTGGTAATCCAACCGACACAGTTGCCAGCTTTCACGCGTGCTTGGTAGCGCTGGACGGTACGCGTACGTTCGTAATCGCTGCGGCGACAGAAGCAGGGGTCATCTCCCTTTGGGACGGGATGACCAGTTCTTGCATCGCCCTCCTTGAAGAACCCCACGGCGCTCTCAGCGCTCTGCGGCTCTGCCCTGCATCACGTAAGCCATGCATGGCTTGTGGCGCATCACAGCCGGATAGTTTCGCCCTCGCAATCACCGCCGCACTTACTGTTCAGTTTTTCAGAGTATTTCTCCCCCCAGACATCGCTTCTTCATCCGCCTCTTCGTCTCCACGTTGCACATGCGTTCACAACTCACCACGACAACCCGAGGCGCCACCATGGGGTCCCCCGCTCGGGCTTCACTCGCGGAATTCCAGTACTGCATCGACGACTCCTGTGCAGCCGTCACGCTCGCGTCATGCGTCTATGTCAGAGGACAACACATCGTTCCCTATATCCGGGCACGGGGTTCTATCGCGTCGTGCGTCCGAGAAAGATTCGCTGCGTCGCACCGCAGCGTCGGACACGCTTGCGGTACCAGAAAGCAAATTGGACGGTCCGTTGGGGCCCCCCTTAGCGCCGGATATACCCGCCCGCTGGCGCTCGCTTGTGGTCGGCCGGGTCGTGGATACGATGTGTGAGCGTGGGGCATGGGACGTGACGGGATCGAGGGTGGTCGGCCTGCGGCGGCGGTCGCGGAGGCGCCCAGACTCGGACGCGAGCAAGGCGGCAGACGGTGTGCCTCGGACACAGCGGGACTGCGGTCTTAGCGCGGCGTCGCTGGAGCGGTGGGAGGCGTGGACGTTCGACCCCGCCGAGGGTCGGATTAGCGCGTCGCCGCTTGCGGCGCTCCAGCCGGTCGCCTCGGCGTTCTCGGCGCGGTCTGTAGTGAGGGAGACGCCGCGGCTGCCTTTTACGCGTGTTGGGCCCCTCGTGAGCGGGCGGACGTGTTGTCTTGCAGGGTTCGGGAACACGGTCGGCCTGTTGGCGCCTGCGGATATGGTCAAGGAAGGCGATTAATGTACAACTGCTAACGCATGTAATATGTGTTTTTGCTTTGCTTTTGTCTTGCTTGTCATCTTGTTCTTTTTTTTTCTTCTCGATATGTGGACCTTGCCGACGAGACCGCCGGGGCTTGGAGTTATCGAGCATGTTAATTAGCAGACTCCCTCCCTAGTCAGCCTGTGCATAGTCAGCCTGTGCAAGAGACTTACGATTTTAACTCACGTGTCTTTTCCCACACTCACCATCTCATCGCAACTTCGCGTCTGTCCATTTTTTTTTGGACCGCAGTGACCGAAAACCTAATTTCTCTTTTCTGTGATTGTCCTTTCCGTAGTGGGTTGACGTGGGCGCGACGTTTTGTGCACTGGACGCTCGACAAACTCGTCGATGCGCGATGTCGCGTTATCTTGATGGCAACATATCAACATCTTGGCAGTTACTGACTCATGAGCCTTGAATTCGTCGGGTACTGCTGCAATGAGTTCCTATCTAACATATCACATTACACTTCAGACCGCCTAAAGACAAGCCACGGATTGCCGTAGCGGTCTTATCTACGTGTTAATACAAGTAGTCCAATTCCGTCCATGTACGAAAGTAGAGAGATCGATGCGGGTTTCACGAGCGCCGGTAACCCAGATAACACCTAGGCGGTGAAGGTATGCCCTATGTATTTCCGGGATCCACATTAGGAGTTCACCTTTACTACCACATATCCATCCCTCCTCGTTGATCACGGTGTGGTCATGGATGACGAAGTGTCTGATAGTTTCCGTATTTCCTGTCGTAGCGTTCAACATACGAATTGACCCATGTTCTGACGACAAAATGCACTGACCATCCGGAGAAAATGCCGCAGACTCGACCGAATCCATGTCCCCGATAGATGGGCCTGGCTCTGTCTTTCCCATAGCGGCGTTCCACATACGAATTGTTCCATCAAGCGAGCCCGAGACGATCCGCTGGCCATCAGGCGAGAATGCTACAGAAAGGACCGAAGACGTGTGTACAGTGAATGGGCCTGCCTCTGTCTCCCCCGTGGTGGCGTTCCACACACGAATTGTTCCATCGGCCGAGCCTGAGACGATCCACTGGCCATCTGGCGAGAATGCCACAGAATAGACCGAATGCGTGTGTCCAGTAAGCGGGCCTGCCTCTGTCTCCCCCGTGGTGGTGTTCCATACACGAATTGTTCGATCAACCGAGCCTGAGACGATCCGTTGGCCATCTGGCGAGAATGCCACAGAATAGACCCAATCCGTGTGTCCAGTAAGCGGGCTTGCCTCTGTCTCTCCCGTGGTGGCGTTCCACACACGAATTGTTCCATCAGCCGAGCCCGAGACGATCCGCTGGCCATCTGGTGAGAATGCCACAGAAACGACCGACTCCGTGTGTCCAGTAAGCGGGTCTGCCTCTGTCTCTCCCGTGGTGGCGTTCCATACACGAATTGTTCGATCTTGCGAGCCTGAGACGATCCGCTGGCCGTCTGGCGAGAATGCCACAGAATAGACCCAATCCGTGTGTCCAGTAAGCGGGCCTGCCTCCGTCTCTCCCGTGGTGGCGTTCCATACACGAATTGTTCGATCAGGCGAGCCTGAGACGATCCGCTGGCCGTCTGGCGAGAATGCCACAGAAAATACCGAATCCCTGTGTCCAGTAAGCGGGCCTGCCTCTGTCTCTCCCGTGGTGGCGTTCCACACGCGAATTGTTCGATCTTGCGAGCCTGAGACGACCCGCTGGCCATCTGGCGAGAATGCCACAGAAATGACCGAATCTGTATGTCCAGTAAGCGGGCCAGCCTCTGTCTCTCCCGTGGTGGCGTTCCACACACGAATTGTTCGATCTTGCGAGCCTGAGACAATCCGCTGGCCATCTGGCGAGAATGCCACAGACCAGGCCAAATTTGTGTGTCCAGTAAGCGGGCCTGCCTCTGTCTCTCCCGTAGTAGCGTTCCACACACGAATTGTTCCATCAGCCGAGCCTGAGACGACCCGCTGGCCATCTGGCGAGAATGCCACAGAAAGGACCGAATCCGTGTGTCCAGTAAGCGGGCCTGCCTCTGTCTCTCCCGTGGTGGCGTTCCACACGCGAATTGTTCGATCTTGCGAGCCTGAGACGAACCGCTGGCCATCGGGCGAGAATGCCACAGACCAGACCGAATTCGTGTGACCAGTAAGCGGGCCTGCCTCTGTCTCTCCCGTGGTGGCGTTCCACACACGAATTGTTCAATCGGCCGAGCCTGAAACGATCCGCTGGCCATCTGGCGAGAATGCCACAGAATAGACCGAATCCGTGTGTCCAGTAAGCGGGTTTGCCTCTGTCTCTCCTGTGGTGGCGTCCCACACACGAATTGTTCGATCTTGCGAGCCTGAGACGATCCGTTGGCCATCAGGCAAGAATGCTACAGAAATGACTGAATCCGTGTGTCCAGTAAGCGGGCCTGCCTCTGTCTCTCCCGTGGTGGCGTTCCACACGCGAATTGTTCGATCTTGCGAGCCTGAGACGATCCGCTGGCCATCTGGCGAGAATGCCACAGACCGGACCGAATTCGTGTGTCCAGTAAGCGGGCCTGCCTCTGCCTCTCCTGTAGTGGCGTTCCACACACGAATTGTCCCATCTTGCGAGCCTGAGATAATCCGCTGGCCATTCGGTGAGAGCGCAATGCAAAAGACCCCATCCCCAATGTTTGGAATCACCATCTCCGATGATGGCCAATGAGACAATCGCCCACGTTCCACGCGTAAGATTCGAGGGAATGAGTTGGAATAATGTGCAGAGACGAGAGAGCGGATCGGTGCAAATGGAAGAGCAGAAAGATAGATATGTGGAGCACTCTTTGTCATGACCATCCCAAAATACCGTACAAACATAGAAGCATCATTGACGAACGACCTGAATTTCTCTACTTCTGCCTGCTGCGATTGTAGTAGTTAGTTGTTTGCCTTCCTCATTACAACAGATCTACTCACACCACGACCAGACGCCAGCCACACATTCAGGGCCGACAACGCCGGCGAAGCAAGACTCACGTTGCCTGTCATGCTAAGGGCCTCCAGCCAAAAGAGAAATTTCTTCTCAAAGAAAGTTTGAAGTAGGACAAAGAGATCGGTTTCGAAGTCAATTTGTTCCAAATGACCATCCCAGAATCGACAGGCATACAACAGAGCATGTGGGATATGATCATCAACGCGGGAGCGGAGGTCTTTGACATCTTTGTTGGCAAGGTATGACGACTCAAGATTGCAGATGTTAAATTTGAGGCTTTTGAGTAGTAGACCGAGACAGGAACAGGCCAACTGATGGTGAACGTCACGAATGTCGATACAAAAATCGCCGCTCTTCTCTTTATTTGTGAGGAAATCACAGAATGATGTGTGGAGAAAAATGATGGGAAGATTTTTATCGGTTGAATTGACATTACTCAACAACGAGCCCAGGCGACGGAGCAATAAAACAACGGTATCGCCATCGTTGTCGTCGTTGTCATCGTCGCTGTCGTTGTCGCCTTCGTCGTTGGCGTGCCGTCGCAGGTTGGTCAGGGAGCGGATGCTGAGTGGTTCGAATGAAGTGATCAACTGTCCCACAACAGAGCGGAATAGAAGCCGAGCTTCTGCGGCCGTAAAGTATCCTTCAAGGACTTCCTTGTATAGCTCATCCAAAGGATCTTGTCCACCGCGTTGTGCACTGGGTTTTAGAAGATGGTTAATGACCTTTTTCCTGTCATAACCAAAGCGCTCGGGAGGATCTACGATGAATTGACTGGCAACCGCTGCCCACTGAAACAATCCCTCGGCCTTTTTTGCCAGATCGTCGCCATGATGTCTGAACTGATTTGGATGAAGCCTCTTCTGAAGAAAGGCAAGAATGTCGTCATGCGTTTTAGCAGCCAGCTCGGAATCGTTCATGAGTTTGATCTCGACTGATTGCGCTCCAACGAGCGCAGACTCGATGCCATCCTCTGGCCTCGAGGTGATGAGCACACGGAAGTTCGATGGGAGTCTGATGAGATTTTTAGCGAGAAATGTATGTAACCCTGTTCTTCCAGTTGCATCCCCGCTCTCGTCTAAGGCATCGATTACAACAAGAATAGGACCGACGATGTGCAGGTCCTTCAGCGGTTCCAGGATAAGGGATTCGAACAGGGTACCATAGTCGCGCGTTCCAACTCGAAGAGAGGAGTCGTCCTTTATGACACTTCCCAGCGCAGATTTGAACGAAGGATAGCGGTCGGAGAGATCGCGAGCAAGAGTCGTGAAGAGATGATAGGCCACCTGTTTGGAGTGCTCCTTCCGCGAAAAGATAAAGGATGACGTAAGACGATGCATTTTCTTGAAGCGACGTGCGACCTCATGCGCAATGGATGACTTTCCCGTGCCTGCTTGCCCGAAAAGCACGAGACAACGCTCCGAAGTAGGATCGTTCACCCAATTGACAACGAAGTCTAGGAAGGCTGTACGTGTTCCCGTAAGACAGCCCTTGTCGGGTGCGAATCGTGAGCCTGTCCCATATGGGATTTCTCCGATTTTTCTATCAAGTTCTATAACGATTATCAGACCGATTACCCAACAAACCCGAGTCATTAGGGCTACATACCGGTATCTGAAACTTGGCTCGACACCCACTTAAGCTGAGTAGATATCCCGTCCACCTTAGCTGAAAGCATTCCCACGCCGTCCAGAATTTGGAACGCAGTTATCTCCGTGGTGATGGTAGCCTGCTCCAAGAATACCCTTCGATGTTCGACAAGGGCAGTGGACAAGTCCTTGATATTTTTGGCGACTCCTCCGCCCATATTCTTCAACGTCCGCTTCCCTAAAAACTACGCATTTACATAGGCCAGTAGAGGAGATGACGACAACGTACAGAATTGTTCGTCCTTTGCATACGATCGGATGAAGTCACTGCAACTACAGACATCCCGCAGCATCGTATTAAGGATTTCGGCCTGCCTAGAGTCGGGTTTGATGGATTTCAAAGTGTCTTCGTGCTGCGCGAAATCGAACGCATCGTGCATGGCTTCAAGTAGGGTTAGGACGTTGTCGTCACGTTCGTACTGTTGTAGGAGTGTCTGGCGCCCGAATAAACTTGGGATAAGTGTTACCTTCCAACAATAACACAAACAGACGCACCCCGGGAATAGCCGAAACCAAACCATATGCCATCTTCGCAAACGGGTGGAGCTGAGAGTGGAAGTCAGCTCAGCCGAGAGGTAAAATGGATGTTGCACGCACTTCCGCAATTGGGCTTACAGTGTCCATCACCCACTTGATTCTACTAACAGCCCCTTTCCATATATCCCTTCGGTCAATCAGCTTCTTAGTATCATCGGCGCGATGGAGAGCAAGCAGAGCATCCTCGACGGGCGACATCTCCGCCTGGAGGGGAGTGGGCTTAGTAGGTTCTTCGTCGGGGGAGTTGTCCCCTTTGGTCAGTACTTCGGGGGTGTTGGAAAAGATTGGAGATATCGCGTCCGATGACACAGCAATCGTTAAGTAGAGTGTGACCGGCTGCGTCGACTTTCCAGCTTCTCCATCGCCATTACTGATCTCAACAGGAACATCTACCCCAGAAATATTCAGCTAGTCGAACAAACGAGGTTTCTAATAAGATACGAACCACTTTGGGATTCGGCGGGTATCAGTATCTGATGCGTTCCGGTAACGACATCAGGGTGTAAGTACCGTTTCTCATAAAGTCGCAGTATAATAGGTGAAGACTGTTGTGCGGAACTGGACTAGATTTTAGCCGAAAAACGATATCGAAAAAGGAAAGTCCTACAAAGCGCCGAGCGTCTGGTTCCAGTGCACCGTCTGTCCATCAATCTGGACACTTTCCGTCTTCTTCATTATTGCATGGTTTGTTAGAGTGACGAAGAAGCGCCTCTTCGGGCTAAACCTTTTCTTGATGCGTGGAAAGTTGAGCGCTCGGATGACTAACAAAGTAATTAAAGGCATCATCGAGTTGGGATTCGAGTACTACATACCGGTCACCTCAACACGTAGCTGGGATAGGCTTCGTTGCGATTCAGTGATTTGAGACCTGTCGAAGGACGGTTCTTGAGAGAGCATCGCTACACTAGAGGGGATCGACGCACCCTCTTCCTGAGTTCTGCGGTGCTAAGGGACCCGGGCTGGGGCGGTGGGTCACTAACAGGGGAGACACTCGTCAAAGACCATCTACGCACGAATCTGAGGACATTTGCTGGTGCTCCACATCTTGTGCAGTGGCCATACTGGATAGAAGAGTGCCAATGTTAGAGTGATGGGGTAGAGTGAACGTGAGGATCGACCGTCTAGTTATAGTAACCACGCACTATCCGCATTGTACTGTACCGCCCAACCAAACGCTGTGGCACTCCCACGGCTGTCAATGCCCAATCTGACTGGACCGCCGGCTGAGCGTAGTCTATGACATTACATAAGGCAGTCCTCCCCGGTCTACGTGCTTGATACGGTACTGAGGCCGCCTCCTGTAAAGGCTGGGCCATGCCTCATAAACGTGCGAAGCGCTCAGCACGCGAGCAACAACGAAAAGAAAGGTCGGCACCGATTCTAAACCCCATGCCTCCTCCCCTCTTATTTTCCTAGGGGCGCAGATCTTGCGCCACCAGGCGCAGGCAATGGTACAACCCTCAGCACTGAAGGCATCCCCAAGTCCATCTCGCGAGTGCTGGAAGCGGCCAGGATTCGCGCTGAATGTCGGCGGAAAAAATGCGCGCGGCAGCTCGAAGACGGCGCACACGATGGTGGTGATGGCGATGCCCCCACTCTGGCCAAAGGCAAGAAACGTCGTCGCGCCGCTGCAGACCCGGACACGAGCAAGTCGACTATTGAGATCCAGCCGGGGGAATCCCTGAAACACTTCAATCGGTGCGCCGTTTCCTGAGAATTCTGGACCTTCTTCACTCACTGCTTTGTTTAGGAGAGTCGAGGACCACATGCGCCCGCTGGTGCAATCCGCAATGCGTGCTTCTGCTGCGACAGAGCGCAAGGAAAGGAAAGCGGCCACCGTGAATGGGACCCCGCGAGAATCAAAGCCTCGAAGTAGCGTTGGCAAGGCGGAGGAGGGTACGACGACTACTACCCCGTCCACAGCAGCGGGCGGTGATAAGCACCGTGATCGGCCAAAGGAGTTCGCCACGATTTCGAGCGCTAGACCGCGTCGTCTCAACGATATCGCGACTGCACCACCAGAGCTGAAGAAGCTCCCGCGAAGACGAGCTTCTGACCTGCGCGCCAAGACTGCGCGGACGAGAACTGTCGGGAGTGTGCTTTCGATGGCTCAATGCGCGATGATGGAGACGGAACGGGAGAATGCTATTCGACGGTATCGCGAGATGAAGGAACGTAAAGCAAAGGATGAAAGTGAGCAGGCGCAGACACCTTAGGGAGGACCGATGGCCCTTCGCATGGTTAGCATATGTATCCGCATATATCATCATATTATTCCAGAGCATTAAACCACAAAATGCACTCGAACGAGGAGCACGCATTTTCTTTGCGGAGGTACATATCGAACGCTAGGACATATGTTGAGCACAAAACACGTAGATAACCCTCCCGTCATCGCTTCAGCGCCGGCGATCCCTGTATCTGTCCCGCGAGTCATCTCTTCTGCGGTCGTAATCCCGGTCTCGATCACGGTCTCGCCCACTCTCCCGCGATGGCGGCGGCGGCGAACGCTCACGCGAGCGGTCGTAGCGTCGACGAGGGGGCGACCCTGAATCCGAAACACTGCGCCGACGATACCGCGCAGGGGATTCGCGACGGTCCTGTCCATAACTACCACGCGCGTCGTCCCTTCGATCCGTTCCTCCGGGAGCGAGGTGGTGATGATGAGTGACTGTCATCGCGTCCGTGACGCGGCTCGTCCTCGTCGGACGGGGCGGCGGAGATGGTGAGCGGCTGTCGTCGCGCCGACGACGGGGAGAATCCTGCTGAGGGCGACGCGGCGGAGGAGACGGAGAACGGCGGCGGGGTCATGGTCGCGAGGGCCATCCGTCGCTTCGGATTCAGAGTCGGAATCGGAATCGGTGGTGTCAGAGGACGAGTCGGTATCCGAGGAACTGTTGGAAGACGATGATTCGGCCTCCACCATTGCACGGCGTCGCTCCATGATAAGACGAAGCGCATTCTATAGAGGCACATGCTTCAGCATGGGGAGTCCTGATCTGGACTCACTTTGAGATGCTCGCGCATTTCTTCGGTGAGAGCACCAAGTCCGACACTTGTGAAGTAGTTGACCGCGAAGTGCCTTTATCTCCGGGTCTGCAAAGCGCTCTTTGAGAGTGGGTAAACCCATGCTTTCCGTGACTTCTTGCATCATGATCTTCACGAAAATGCGGCTCGAGCTCGTGGTGTCGTCCTCATTCATCTTGATCGTCTGCAGAATAGTCCAAGAGACGGCGTCATTCGTTGAGAAATGGCCAAAAGCCGCGCAATGTTATGTTGGCGGTTCGTCTCATATCGGTGGATTGTCTCATAGTATGTCTCAAAGGCTCTCTCATAGCACTCGCACCATACGCGGTTTAGCTTGCAGAAACTTTCGCTGGTGAGGCCGTAGAAGGTTGAGTAAGAGCGCTCTTGGGAGCAACATTCGATAACCATGTTGACCAGTTCGATCTGAGATGTTTCGTGAGTAACAGAAGAGAAGGGTATATTAACTGTATTCATTTACTTGGCCTACTTTGCACTCGCAATTACGTTCGGACAATCAGTCCGCAAAGGTCTTCCTGTACATGACGGGATAGGTCTTGTCTTCACCGGCGCTATCAAGATTCTCGTTAGTACTAAGTTATAACCTCGTGAGCTTCCGGGTCATTCCGGGTCACCGGTCACCAGTCACCGCGTGGTTAAGGTTAACTATGTTTGCTCTAACCACATATTGAAGCCTTCCTTTAATCATCATGTTCATTGGCGCTGAGAATATGTTTAGTCTGGTTCGTGTCCAGCTGGCCCCTTTGGTCATCTTTGTTGTTTCTAATTACCGTTCAGGTCGAGGCCGTCGTCAAAACGTCCATAACTCTTCCCCGGGCCTTCAACTTCAACAAGGGTTTGTCACGTGCCGGAACTTCCACGTTCCTCACCGACAAGCCTGAATATCATTCTCGGTGTCGTCGCTTTTTTTGCACGCGGCGCAACACGCCAACTTGTGCATTTGCCGTTGTCGTCCTTGTTGCACACTGGTTTCTCGTGCACACATTCTTCGTTGCCGTTCTGTCGATTGACCTTTAGCGACTGGACCTCGAGGAACTCTTACAGCAAAATCCAAGTTTCACACCATCCGTCCAGCCTGTCGCGCCGAGACAGACGGCCCAGGCAAATGGGAGGGGCCATAGTTTTATGACAGCGTTGCAGGGACTGCTCCGTGGACGTGCGACTAAGAATATTAGTTTGTTATTGGTACGTCGCCTGATCGTCTATCGTTCACGGGTCCTAATTCATTCTCTCAGCTTCTTGCGACTACCGGGACTCTATATTTCGTGACATACCCTGCAAATCGTCATACCCCCTCGATACCAACTTCGATACCTCTTGCTCAACAACGTAAAAAGGATCTCCTTTCTGGCGCGGGAAATCCTGCTTGGCATACCTGGCGTATGCTAAACCCGAGAGAAGACCCACTAGTACATCTACGCATCGAGGCACCCACACTTATAATGTTCCACCCCGCCGATGCTACCCAGTCCACCACACGCCCTCAACCACTTCACCGCGGGCGCCCGGCATTTTCTTACTCCGGGTCGTGCGCACAACGGCACGGATGACACGTATCGTCGTACTTCCCATCGCAGCGACTGTCGCAGCGCTCTACGCTCTCCTTCTATATCTGCACAAAGACGCCGAGCGTCTCGAAGCACAGCGGCACCGGACCGAAGCTGATTCGCTGCCGTTACAGAGCGCGGACGCCTCTCGCCTTCTCCGTACTTCTTCGTGCTCATTCGACAGACATAGAACTATTGCAGTGAGTGCGGATGGACGAACAGCTGCGGGGGTGGGTCTCGGGAACGAGCTCATCTTGTGGGCCAACGGGTCCGTGGCACCAATTGCACTTGGTGCCGCAGATGTGCTTAGCGCCGGTCCGTCAAACTTAAGCGCTGCCATCATTGCACTTGCCCTAGACGACCCAGGCTCTCTCTGTGCAGCAGGTACGGGAGCCGGGGTCGTGGCCATTTGGGCCTTATCGACTTTTACGGTTGGACGGCCGCAGCGGGTGCTGCGCCGCGCATCGTCAGCTGTGACCGGGGTCCACTTGGTGAATACCCATGTCTCCGGGGGTCATTTTCTCCAACTCGCCCGGACCCTGCCTTCGAGACGTACGAAAATGGAACGATTTTCAAGTGGGATGGAGCGACACCTGACAGCCTAGTTTTAATATCACCACCCCAGGGACATCATGTTCTCTGGTCTAGTCTCCTCCGTATTCCGGATACCAATCGCCTTGTAGCAGCTTGCTCTATTGAAGACGGCTCGCCCGATGTCATAGAACTCATGTCTGGCTTGGGACCATCCCTGGCCGCCGATTGTCGCCTACAAGCTGGTAATCCAACCGACACAGTTGCCAGGTTTCACGCGTGCTTGGTAGCGCTGGACGGTATGGGTACGCTCGTGATCGCTGCGGCGACAGAAGCAGGGGTCATCTCCCTTTGGGACGGGACGACCAGTTGTTGCATCGCGCTCCTCGAAGAACCCCACGGCGCTCTCAGCGCTCTGCGGCTCTGCCCTGCATCGTGTAAGCCATGCATGGCATGTGGCGCACCACAGCCGGATAGTTTCGCCCTCGTGCGCCGCAGTTACTGTTCAGTTTTTCCGAGTATTTCTCCCCCCAGACGTCACTTCTTCAGCCGCCTCTTCGTCTCCACATTGCACGTGCGTTCACAACTCACCACCACAACCCGAGGCGCCACTATGGGGTCCCCCGCTCGGGCTTCACTCACGGAATTCCAGTACTGCATCGACGACTCCTGTGTAGCCGTCACGCTCGCGTCATGCGTCTATGTCAGAGGACAATACATCGTTCCCTATATCCGGGCACGGGGTTCTGTCGCGTCGTGCGTCCGAGAAAGATTCGCTGCGTCGCACCGCGGCGTCGGATACGCTTGCGGTACCAGAACGCAAATTGGACGGACCGTTGGGGCCCCCCTCAGCGCCGCATATACCCGCCCGGTGGCGCTCGTTCGTGGTCGGCCGGGTCGTGGACACGATGTGTGAGCGTGGGGCATGGGACGTGACGGGATCGAGGGTGGTCGGCCTGCGGCGGCGCTCGCGGAGGCGCCGAGACTCGGATGAGAGCAAGGCGGCGGACGCTGTGCCTCGGACACAGCGGGACTGCGGTCTTAGCGCGGCGTCGCTGGAGCGGTGGGAGGCATGGTCGTTCGACCCTGCCGAGGGTCGGATTAGCGCGTCGCCGCTTGCGGCGCTCCAGCCGATCGCCTCGGGGTTCTCGGCGCGGTCTGCAGTCGCGAGGGAGATGCCGCGGCCACCTTTTACGCGTTGGGCCGCTCGTGAGCGGGCGGACGTGCTGTCTTGCTGGGTTCGGGAACACGGTTGGCCTGTTAGCGCCTGCAAATATGGTAAAGGAAGGCGACTAATGTACGACTGCTAGTGTCGTTTCTGCTAACGCATGTAATTTTTTTTTTTTGCTTTGCTTTTGTCTTGCTTGTCATCTTGTTCTTCTATTTCTTCTCGATATGTGGCCCTTGTCGCCGGGGCTTGGAGGAGTTATCTGCGAGCATGTCAAATAGCAGACTCCTTCCCTTGTCGATATGCTGTGTGCAAGGCACATGTCTTTTCACATACCCGCCTTTTTTATCGCATTGCAACATCGAGCTTCGAATTGGCGTCTTCTTGCATGCAACTCCGAGTCGGTCATCTCCATGAGTTTGAACTGCTGACTGAAAACACAATTTCTTTTTCCTGCAGTTGTCCTCTCTGTCATGAGTTGCTGTAGTGGGGGCCACGTCCGTGCAATGTATTACAGAAGCTGTTGGATGCGCAATGTCGCGTTGCCCTGATAGCAACATATACCTTGGTAGTGACTAACTGAGCCTTGAATTCATCGCGTACTGCCTCGGGAGCTCCTATCTAGCGTATCATACACCCACATCATCCATACGTGCCCGCGCTACAACGCCCACCGCTTCCGGGCGAACATCATCTTCAACCTCAGTAACCCTGTCGGCCCGCGAGGAGGGATCCTGACAACCAAGAAACAGGCCATGTGCCTACTAACTTTTCTGCAGGACAGCCGCGCCCTATCGCGCCCGGAAACCGGTCCACGAGCCCACGAGCCACCCGAACCCGACTGAGGAGGGGAGGATAAACGGAAGGAAGGAGGACCCATGGGCCTCATCCCAGCCCCGGAGGGCACACGACTCTTGAGCTTGAGGCCTGAGGCGTCTGACGCCAGGAACCGACCTTACTGCGCTTGGCGTGAAACCGGGCACAACCGTCTAGGAAGCCCAAAGCTACTGGTAGCAATTTTATTTATTCCCCTGCCACTGGAAGGCACGGAACCACCTTAGACACGTCTTAGGATACCTTGTAAACTGCGCTGCGCGTGTCCGGTCTGGGCCTACGGCCTGCACCCCGGGGTATAAATCGATCCGAAAATAATAATAATAATAATCTAGCGTATCATATTATACTTCAGACCGCCTAAAGACAACCTACGGACTGCTGTAGCGGTCTTATCTACGTGTTAATACAAGTAGTCCAACTCCGTCCATGTACGAAAGTAGAAAGATCGAAGCGGGTTTCATGTGCGCCGGCAATCCAGATAACGCCTAGGCGGTGAAGATGTGCCCTATGTATTTCCGGGATCCACATTAGGAGTTCACCTTTACTACCACATATCCATCCCTCCTCGTTGATCACGGTGTGGTCATGGATGGCGACGTGTGTTATAGTTTCCGTATTTTCTGTCGTAGCGTTCAATATACGAATTGACCCATGTCCTGACGATAAAATGCACTGACCATCCGGCGAATATGCCGCCGACTCGACCGAATCCATGTCTCCGATAGATGGGCCTGCCTCTGTCTCTCCCATAGCGGCGTTCCACATACGAACTGTTCCATCAGCCGAGCCTGAGACGAGCCGCTGGCCATCAGGCGAGAATGCCACAGAAACGACCGAAGACGTGTGTACAGTAAGCGGGCCTGCCTCTGCCTCTCCCGTGGTGGCGTTCCACAGACGAATTGTTCGATCAAGCGAGCCTGAGACGATCCGCTGGCCATTTGGCGAGAATGCCACAGAAACGACCGAATCCGTGTGTCCAGTAAGCGGGCCTGCCTCTGCCTCTCCCGTGGTGGCGTTCCACACACGAATTGTTCGATCTTGCGAGCTTGAGACGATCAGCTGGCCATCAGGCGAGAATGCCACAGACCAGACCGAATCCGTGTGTCCAGTGAGCGGGCCTGCCTCTGTCTCTCCCGTGGTGGCGTTCCACATACGAATTGTTCGATCTTCCGAGCCTGAGACGATCCGCTGGCCATCTGGCGAGAATGCCACAGAAAAGACCGAATCCGTGTGTCCAGTAAGCGGGCCTCCCTCTGTCTCTCCCGTGGTGGCGTTCCACACACGAATTCTTCCATCAACCGAGCCTGAGACGATCCGCTCGCCATCTGGCGAGAATGCCACAGAATAGACCGAATGCGCGTGTCCAGTAAGCAGGTCTGCGTCTGTTTCCCCAGTGGTGGCGTTCCACACACGAATTGTTCCATCAACCGAGCCTGAGACGATCCGCTGGCCATCTGGCGAGAATGCCACAGACCAGACCGTATCCGTGTGTCCAGTAAGCGGGCCTCCCTCTGTCTCTCCCGTGGTGACGTTCCATACACGAATTGTTCCATCTTTCGAGCCTGAGATGATCCGCTGGCCATCTGGCGAGAATGCCACAGACCAGACCGAATCCGTGTGTCCAGTAAGCGGGCCTGCCTCTGCCTCTCCCGTGGTGGCGTTCCACACACGAATTGTTCGATCAGGCGAGCCTGAGACGATCCGCTGGCCATCTGGCGAGAATGCCACAGAAAAGACCGAATTCGTGTGTCCAGTAAGCGGGCCTCCCTCTGTCTCCCCCGTGGTGGCGTTCCACACACGAATTGTTCCATCAACCGAGCTTGTGACGATCCGCTGGCCATCTGGCGAGAATGCCACAGAAAGGACCGAATCCGTGTGTCCAGTAAGCGGGCCAGCCTCTGTCTCTCCCGTGGTGGCGTTCCACACACGAATTGTTCGATCTTCCGAGCCTGAGACGATCCGCTGGCCATCTGGCGAGAATGCCACAGAATAGACCGAATCCGTGTGTCCAGTAAACGGGTCTGCCTCTGTCTCTCCCGTGGTGGCGTTCCACACACGAATTGTTCCATCAATCGAGCCTGAGACGATCCGCTGGCCGTCTGGCGAGAATGCCACAGAATAGACCGAATCCGTGTGTCCAGTAAGTGGGTCTGCTTCCGTCTCTCCCGTGGTGGTGTTCCACACACGAATTGTTCGATCTTGCGAGCTTGAGACGATCCGCTTGCCATCTGGCGAGAATGCCACAGACCAGACCAAATCCGTGTGTCCAGTAAGCGGGCCAGCCTCTGTCTCTCCCGTGGTGGCGTTCCACACACGAATTGTTCGATCTTGCGAGCCTGAGATGATCCGCTGGCCATCTGGCGAGAATGCCACAGACCGGACCGAATCCGTGTGTCCAGTGAGCGGGCCTGCCTCTGTCTCTCCCGTGGTGGCATTCCACACACGAATTGTTCCATCTTTCGAGCCTGAGACGATCCGCTGGCCATCCGGTGAGAGTGCAATGGAATAGACCCCATCCCCAACGTTTGGAATCACCATCTCCGATGATGGCCAATGAGACAATCGCCCACGTTCCACGCGTAAGATTCGAGGGAATGAGTTGGAATAATGTGCAGAGACGACAGAGCGGATCGGCGCAAATGGAAGAGCAGAAAGATAGATATGTGGAGCACTCTTTGTTATGGCCATCCCGAAATACCGTACAAACATAGAGGCATCATTGACGAACGACCTGAATTTCTCTAGGTCGGTTTGAGAAACCTGCTGCGAATGTAGTAATTAGTTGTTTGCCTTCCTCATAGAATCAACAACAGATCTACTCACGCCATGACCAGACACCAGCCACACATTCAGGGCCGACAACGCCGGCGAAGCAAGACTCACGTTGCCCGTCATGCTAAGGGCCTCCAGCCAAAAGAGAAATTTCTTCTCAAAAAAAGTTCGAAGTTGGACAAAGAGATCAGTTTCGAAGTCAATTTGCTCCAAATGATCGTCCCAGAATCGACAGGCGTACAACAGAGCACGTGGGATATGTTCATCAACGCGGGAGCGGAGGTCTTTGACATCTTTGTTGGCAAGGTATGATGACTCGAGATTGCAGATGTTAAATTTGAGGCTTTTGAGCAGTAGACCGAGACAGGAAAAAGCCAACTGACGGTGAACGTCACGAATGTCGATACAAAAATCGCCGCTCTTCTCTTTATTTGCGAGGAAATCGCGGAATGATGTGTGGAGAAGAATGACGGGAAGATTTTTATCAGATGAAGTGACATTGCTCAACAACGAGCCAAGGCGACGGAGCAATAAAACAACGGTGTCGCCATCGTTGTCGTCGTCGTCGTCGTCGTCATCGTCGTCGTCGTTGTCGTCTTCGTCGTCGGCGTGCCGTCGCAGATTGGTCAGGGAGCAGATGCTGAGTGGTTCAAATGAAGCAATCAACTGTCCCACAACAGAGCGGAATAGAAGCCGAGCTTCTGGGGCCGTAAAGTATCCTTCAAGGACTTCTTTGTATAGCTCATCCAAAGGATCTTGTCCACCGCGGTTTTGCACTGGGTTCTAGAAGATGGTTAATGACCTTTTTCCTGTCAAAACCAAAGCGCTCGGGAGGATCTACGATGAATTGACTGGCAACCGCTGCCCACTGAAACAATCCCTCGGCCTTTTTTGCCAGTGCGTCCCCATGACGTCTGAACTGATTTGGATGAAGCCTCACTCGAAGAAAGGTAAGAATGTCGTCATGCGTTTTAGCAGCCAGCTCGGAATCCTTCATGAATTTGATCTCGACTGATTGCGCTCCAACGAGCGTAGACTCGATGCCATCCTCTGGCCTCGAGGTGATGAGCACACGGAAGTTCGATGGGAGTCTAATGAGATTTTTGGCGAGAAATGTATGTAATCCTGTTCTGCCAGTTGCATCCCCGCTCTCGTCCAGGGCATCGATTACAACAAGAATAGGACCGACGATGTGCAGGCCTTTAGCGGTTCCAGGATAAGGGATTCGAACAGGGTACCATAGTCACGTGTTCCAACTCGGAGAGATGTGTCGTCCTTTACGACACTTCCCAGCGCAGTTTTGAATGAAGGATAACGGTCGGAAAGATCGCGAGCGAGAGTCGTGAAGAGATGATAGGCCACCTGTTTTGAGTGCCCCTTCCGCAAAAGAAAAGGATGACGTAAGACGATGCATTTTCTTGAAGCGACTTGCGATCTCGTGTGCAATGGATGACTTTCCCGTGCCTGCTTGCCCGAAAAGAACGAGACAACGGTCCGCGAAGTGGGATTGTTCAACCCAATTGGCAACGAAGTCTAGGAAGGCTGTACGTGTTCCCGTAAGACAGCCCTTGTCGGGTGCGAATCGTGACCCTGTCCCATATGGGATTTCTCCGATTTTTTCTATCAAGTTCTATAGCGATTATCAGACCGATTATCCAACAAACCCAGAGTCATCAAGGCTACATACCGGCATCTGAACTTGGCTCGACACCCACTTAAGCTGAGTAGATATCCCGCCCACCTTAGCTGAAAGCATTCCCACGTCATCCAGAATTTGGAACGCAGTTATCTCCGTGGTAATGGTAGCCTGATCCAGGAATGCCCTTCGATGTCCGACAAGGGCAGTGGATAAGTCCTCAATATCTTTGGCGACTCCTCCGCCCATATTCTTCAACGTCCGCTTCCCTAAAAACTACGCGTTTACATCGGCCAGTAGAGAAGATGAAGACAACGTACAGAATTGTTCGTCCTTTGCATACGATCGGATAAAGTCACCTGCAACTACAGACACCCCGCAGCATCGTAGTAAGGATTTCGGTCTGCCTAGAGTCGGGCTTGATGGATTTCAAAGTGTCTTCGTGGTGCGCGAAATCGAACGCATCGTGCATGGCTTCGAGTAGAGTTAGGACGTTGTCGTCACGTTCGTACTGTTCTAGGAGTGTCTGGCGCCCGAATAAACTTGGAATAAGTGTTTCCTTCCACAATAACACAAACAGACGCACCCCGGGAATAGCTGAAACCAAACCATATGCCATCTCGCAAACGGGTGGAGCTGAGAGTGGAAGTCAGCTCAGCTGAGAGGTAAAATGGATGTTGCACGCACTTCCGCAATTGGGCTTACAGTGTCCATCACCCACTTGATTCTACTAACAGCCCCGTTCCATATATCCCTTCGGTCAATCAGCTTCGTAGTATCATCGGCGCGATGGAGAGCAATCAGAGCCTCCTCGGCGGGCGACATCTCCGCCTGGACGGGAGTGGGCTTAGTAGGTGCTTCGTCGGTGGAGTTGTCCCCTTTGGTCAGTACTTCGGGAGTGTTGGCAAAGATTGGAGATATCGCGTCCGATGACACAGCGATCGTTAAGTAGAGGTGACCGGCTGCGTCGACTTTCAGCTTCTCCATCACCATTACTGATCACAACAGGGACATCTACCACCAAGATATTCAGCTATTCGAGCAAACGAGGTTTATAATAAGATACGACCACTTTGGGACTCGACAGGTATCGGTATCTGATGCGTTCCGATAACGACATCAGGTGTGTAAGTACCGTTTCTCATAAAGACGCAGTATATATGTGAAGACTGTTGTGCAGGACTGGACTAGACTTTTAGCCGAAAAGCAAGATCGAAAAAGGAAAGTCCTACAAAGTGTCGAGCGTCTGGTTCCAGTGCACCGTCTGTCCATCAATCTGGACGCTTTCCGTCTTCTTCACTGTTGCATGACTTGTAGAAGTAACGAAGAACCGCCTCTTCGGGCCAAATTGTTTCTTGATATGTGGAACGTTATGCGCGCGGAAGGACTGACAAAGAGATTATATCAAAGCATCATCGAGTTGAGATTCATCAAGTACATACCGGTCACCCCAACACGTAGCTGGGATAGGCCTCCTTGCGATTCGGGGATTTGAGTACTGTAAAAACCGGCTCGTCAGAGAGTATCGCTACACTAATGGAAGGGATCGACGCACCCTCTTCCTGAGTTCTGCGGTGTTGAAGGACCTGGGCTGGGGCGGTGGGTCACTACTAAGGAAATCACTTGTCAAAGACCTCTACGCACGACATTTCCCCGGTCTTGTGCGGTGGCCATACCCTGTCTGAATAGAGGAGTGTTAGAGTAATTTGGGGGGGGTGTAGAGTGAGCGTGCGGTTCGACCGTCTAGTTACCGCCCAAAACCACGACTTTGTCAATCTGGATTTGGGAAGGGCGCTAAATTACGTCTCTGGCTCCAGATTGGTGGAGCTAACCCGATCCACATCCCTTGCTTCCTATACGTGATACGGTAGTGAGGCTGCCTACAGTGCTGTAAAGGCTGGGCTATGCCTCATAAACGCGCGAAGCGCTCAGCACGCGAGCAACAACGAAAGAAAGGTCGGCACAGACTTTAAATCCCCATGCTCACCCGCGCTTCTTACCCTCTCTTACTTATTTTCCTAGGGGCGCAGATCTTGCGCCGCCTGGCGCTGGCAGTAGTACCACCCTCACCACCCGAAGGCATCCCAAAGTCCATATCGCGAGTGCTGGACGCGGCCAGGATTCGCACTGAATATCGACAGAAAAAGCGCGCGCGGCAGCTCGAAGGGGGCGGCGCACACGACGGTGATGGTGATGGTGCTCCTACTCTCTGGCCAATGGCAAGAAACGTCGGTCGCGTCGATGCAGACTCGGACGCGGGAAAGTCGTCGACTATTGAGATCCAGCCGGGAGAATCGTTGAAGCACTTCAATCGGTGCGCATTGCTTGTTGCTTGTGAGAAGGGCCCTCACTCGTTTTGCTTTCAGGAGAGTCGAGGACCACATGCGTCCGCTGGTGCGATCCGCAATGCTTGCTTCTGCCGCGACAGAGCGCAAGGAAAGGAAAGCGGCCACCGTGAATGGGACCCCACGAGAATCAAAGGCTCGAAGTAGCGTTGGCAAGGCGGAGGGTACGACTACTACTACCCCGTCCACAGCAGCGGGCGGTGATAAGCAACCGTGATCGGCCAAAGGAGTTCGCAACGATTTCGAGCGCTAGACCACGTCGTCTCAACGATATCGCGACTGCACCGACAGAGCTGAAGAAGCTCCCGCGAAGACGAGCTTCTGACCTGGGCGCCAAGCATGCGCGGACGAAGGCTGTCGGGAGTGTGCTTTCGATGGCTCAAGGGCGATGATGGAGATGGAACGGGAGAATGCTATTCGACGGTATCGCGAGATGAAGGAACGTAAAGCAAAGGATGAAAGTGAGCAGGCGCAGACATCTTAGGGAGGACCGATGCACTTCGTGTGGCTAGCAGTGTACGCATATATCATCATATTATCCCAGAGCATTAAACTACAAAATGCACTCGAACGAAGAGCACCGATTTTTTTTTGCGGAGGTACACATAAACACATATCGAACGATAGGACATATGTTGAGCACAAAACACGTAGATGAGCCTCCCGTCCACCGCTTCAGCGCCGGCGATCCCTGTATCTGTCCCGCGAGTCATCTCTTCTGCGGTCGTAATCCCGGTCTCGATCACGGTCTCGCGCACTCTCCCTCGGTGGCGGTGGCGGCGAACGCTCACGCGAGCGGTCGTAGCGCCGACGAGGGGGCGACCCTGATCCGAAACACTGCGCCGACGATACCGCGCAGGCGATTCGCGACGGTCCCGTCCATAACTACCACGCGCGTCGTCCCTTCGATCGTCATTCCTCCGGGAGCGAGGTGGTGATGGTGAGCGACTGTCATCGCGTCCGCGACGCGGCTCGTCCCGACGAGGACGGGGCGGTGGAGATGGTGAGCGGCTGTCGTCGCGCCGACGACGGGGAGAATCCTGCTGAGGGCGACGCGGAGGAGACGGAGAACGGCGGCGGCGGTCACGGTCGCGAGGACCATCCGTCGCGTCGGAGTCAGAGTCGGAATCGGAAGAAGTGGCGTCAGAGGACGAGTCGGTATCCGAGGAACTGTCTGAAGACGATGATTCGGCCTCCAACATTGCACGGCGTTGCTCCATGATAAGACGAGGCGCATTCTATAGAGGCACATGTTAGCTTCAGCATGGGGTAGGGAGTCCTGATCTGGACTCACTTTGAGATGCTCGCGCATTTCTTCGGTGAGAGCACCAAGTCCGACACTTGTGAAGTAGTTGATCGCGAAGCGCGTGTTTTTGGGGTTGTCCAATGGGAACATTCCGGTGCACAGTGCCTTTATCTCCGGGTCTGCAAAGCGCTCTTTAAGAGTGGGTAAGCCCATGCTTTCCGTGACTTCTTGCATCATGATCTTCACGAAAATGCGGCTTGAGCTCGTGGTATCGTCCTCATTCATCTTGATCGTCTGCAGAATAGCCCAAGAGATGGCGTCATTCGCAAAGAGATGGCCAAAAAGCCGCGCAATGTTACGTAGGCGGTTCGTCTCATATCGGTGGATTGTCTCATAGTATGTCTCGAAGGCTCTCTCATAGCACTCGCACCATACGCGGTTTAGCTTGCAGAAACGTTCGCTGGTGAGGCCGTAGAAGGTCGAGTAAGAGCGCTCTTGGGAGCAACATTCGATAACCATGTTGACCAGTTCGATCTGAGATGTTTTGAGTAACTGAAGATAAGGATATGATATAGCGTACCTCTTCACCCTCCTTTAACTGAACTTTCAGCAATTTGTGGACGGCTTCCTCATAATTTAGGGCATTCATGATGGTCAAATAGATGACCCGACGAAGATTGACAAGGTTCGTTTCAGTGCGGTCCTCGATGCCCTCCTTTTCCGGGACGGCTATATCACGCTCAGACCATTGCGAGTGTAGATAGCACCAACTGGCGTACCTTCACCTTCGTCCTCCTCGCTATCGCTCTCTGAACCCGATTCCTCCTCGGAAGAGCCCTCTCCAAGGATTTCGGCCTTGATCTCCTTGTATTTCTCCTCATTTTCAAGGAAATTTGGGTCGAACTTGAAAATGTCTGGCAAAAACAAATTGGTGAAAAGACTAAGACAGTAGAATAGATACTTACTGAGACCCTCCTCAACCTTCAGATCTTCCTCAAGTTGAATTTCATGGGTAATCTGCTCTTCTTCTTCCACGAGGTCGAGTCCCTCAGGCAATATAGGATTATCCTTATACTTGTCCTTGCGCACCTGCATCAGCACTTCGATCATGTATTGAACACGGTGGCTTATGTTGCCCTCGTTCAATACGCGCGGAAGCGCTCATAGACAGTTGCATTGGCCTTTGGTGAGTTTTCATGGAGGAATGCGCCAACTTCACGAGTGAGACCGACGGCAATTTCGATAGAGTCGTCCGTGGGCGTTCGAGAAGAAGAACAAGGATTTGTAGGGCAATTAGCTCATGGGCGACACCTTGACGAGATGTGCGATGAACGTGGTTGAAGAATGGCAAACAGTCTGTAACGACGAGGTGAGCGTGCAGAATTACGTGCAAATTTCAGACGAACCTTGTCGTTTCGCTTGAATGCCCTCCTGAACTGGCTGATCAGTCGGTGAATCAACAGCTCCCCGACCATGGGTAATTTTGTATTGAGGATTGAGACGAGCGCCGCAAACACTGGTGTAAAGGGCAAGCTGGCCGCCTGCGCCTTCATAATGCTACGTGCGAAGAGCCCACGACCTCTGATGAGGTTCTCGGAGAGGAGTTCCGGCACGACGTGCTTGATGTTGCTCACGTTGACCCTGTTGACGATACCGGTGATAGATTTGCGAAGGGCGTCCCAAGAGAGGCGCTGGTACTCTGGGCTGCTGCGATCTTGTGAAGCTGCGGCCTGGAGAGCACGTAGTCGTGCAGGTGGCATGTACACGCCTCCGGACCGTGAGGACGTCAGCTTGGCAAACTCGGCTACTGCGTCGAACCCTTTCTCTTTGCGTCGCCTTTCTTGTTGTCTTCGGTCTTGCCGAGCTCGACAGCGGCCATGCGAGCGGCAAGCTGGCGCTCCCGCTCTGCTCGACGGAACAGGGTCGACGTCATCTACCCTTGGAACGTCTACGACTCCACGCGGGGCTGGGGGCGAGAATGACCTGCGGCGGCTCGGGGGAGGTGCATTGTCGGGGACCGAGAGCGAGACCTGTTAAAATGTTGATATAGCAGAACGGCGAGTTGCACCAAGAACACACACCTCTTCCTTTTCTGAGACGGGAAT
>JAKEYF010000583.1:0-26241 GCA_021527775.1 Lactarius sanguifluus
GCCGCCAGTGACATCAGTATGACGGCCTATCATCGGGAATTGATGAGGCAATGCTCACGTACGTCTCAGCGATTGACAGCACGTCCGCTGCCTGGCCGTGTGCGAGCCGCGCGGGGGGTGGGATGGAGCGAGATGAGAATACTCCGAGCCTTGGCCACTCAAACTCTGTCAGCGCCTCGGAAAGCGTACCGAGTTCCCAACTGTGGCAACATCAGTTATTTTGTCTGTAACGAGAGGAGCAGCTGCGAGTGAGCAGACCTATGAGTGGAGATATTGATCGCGTTGGGCCCGGATTAGGCTCAGTTTTGAGAGCTCAATGGCGCAGGAAAGAATCCATAGCGCCGCGGGGGCGAAGTAGGGGAGGAGGGAAAGGTGCAGCCCAATGGCGAGGGAAAGGACGAAGAAGCGCATCCTGAACGCCTTTGCGCAGCTAGCTGACGAGTCAGCGGGCACGGAGTGGGGTGAGGGGGTAACAACTATATATCTTCCACGTGCGGTCACTTTAGATCATTGAGTTCCAAAGTTGGGAATTGAAACGGGGGAGGCTAACAGCGCATTTAGAGCCAGATCGGGACAGAATCCATGCCAGAATATCGTCCTTGGATTGTTATACGGTTAGCTAACGCATCTAGGCAGACATATTCCGCGATATTGCGGGGGCCGACAATGTGGATGGTAACGTATAGCATCAAACCTGGTTGGTTCGCAATGCCGTCTGACGTGGTAGCAGTGGGGCGGACGTGGGAACAAAGAGCGCCAAGCCTGAGAGCTCACATGTGCCGACTCTTAAGTCGAATTCCGAACGCATGTGCTCCTTGTGCCCGTGGACACATGCACATGTTGCCCGTGTGGGTCTCAAGACCACTAGGATGGGACTAAGGTTGGCCGGTGCCACTAGGAGAAATGGCTCCAAAACAGAAGCAATAAAGGTTCTTCCCAAAATCGAGAACGGAGCCATTGAAGTTTTGAAAGACATTGACACCAGAAGGGGGGTGTATATGACAGGCAGCTCTTCGGTCGTGTCCCGGGTGGCACAGCGGTGGCGACCATAAAAATATTACTGACTTAGTTCCGTGAATGCGGGGCGCGTAAATGGCAATTCCAACTTCCACTCAATAGACCGATTGCTAGCGATGATGCGCCGCACGCAGGAAGATGGTGCCAAGTGTCCAGTGACAGGAATTTAGCTAGTACCTTTTGGAGGAAGTGCGATGCGACACTCATGTAAATGGGTCTATGTCGGACATACAGTAAGACAGAACCGTGTGCGTGCATGGGATATTAATCCGAAGTCCGGCAATGTCCGAGCATGTGCAGTAAACATGAGCCCACACGCTTTGCCCCCCGACTCAATATATGTCTTGAAACGGGGCTACGTACTATGCTGTTACTCTTGTTGGCTTGCAGTCCGAGAACACTCGTCACGGCTTCGCTTCTGGCGCATGTTCTGTATCCTACTACGTAAAACTCAATGTATTTGCGCCAATCTATACGCGCGTTTCTACGCCCACTCTTCCGCTCGCTTATGTACTCGCCACGCAGGAAGAACTGGTTGGGACGGACCGACAATGCGCGCTCGACCACAGCAGCTGCGGTGTAACCGCAGTTGCGAAAGAGTCGGATGGCGATCTTGGTCCGATCGCGAGAAATGTGACTGCGGGGTAGAGGAAGATCAGCACGCAGGAATGAGTGACGGAGGTGATGGCCGCAAACGAGCGAACGAGAGCACGCCGCATCAGGGAAAACCTCGAGGTGATTGGCATCGTCCTATTCGACGCAGCCTCGATGAGCTTAAGCAGCCGCCTCTCGATTATCCTCACCGCTTGCCCCCCGGCGCTCAAGCTCGGCTTTCCGCTCCTCCTCTTTACTCTGCGCCGGCAGCAGCTTCCAAGGCGGCGCGCTGCTCCTTGGCCTGTTGCGCTGCGGCCGCCGCGGCGATGATCGTGGCCGTCTCGGCCTTCTGCGTTGCGGGCGTGGCGGTGATGGACGCGGCTGTCTCGGCCTTTTGCTCTCGAGGCGCTCGAGGCACGCCTGGTCCATCATCTCGATCTGCCGGAACACACTCTTGTTGTGTTTGCAGTGCGGTAATCGTGCAGCGTGGGTCTGCGGTAGTGGGTACTCGGCCGCGGGGTCGTGTATGCGACGAGCGTGGACCCCGACTCAACGAGGTCGTCTAGCCCCGAGCGCTTCGGGAGGCGGGGACGGTGGGGACGCCCAGTCGTCATTTGTCTCCTCGGCCGCGTCGTCCTGAGTTGGGCGTAAGTGCTACGAAACGAGAAGGGAGGAGGTAAACTTCAAGCGCTTTAATATCCGATAGGTAGTCTCCAGGGGATTCCACTAGTCCAAGAGCAAAGCCCGCAGCGAGGTTAACCAGGGACGACGGTGGAAAGAACAACCCGAGCTGCTTTGGGTTCTGGGAGGTGTGATGCCGCGCTACTGGTCGTGCAGGCCTCCGCACGGTGCGTAACCTCGTATAGGGGTTCGCTTCGATCGGAGACGCGTCGTTCTGAAGTTTCTAAGGGCGCGCGATGGCGCGGAATGCTGGATGACGCAGAAAACGAGGGGAACTGACCCTACAGAGCTACTGAAGCCCTGAGGGAAAGCGCTAAGGTTGACCGGGGATTAAAGGTGTAGATATAGGAAGTATTTATATTCGAAAGCAGAGAAACAGATCTAAAGGTAAGTGGAGTCCAGGGAGCAACCAAGCGAGGTTGCAAAACCAGAGGGGTAGTTGTCCGGCTTGCATGTGCAGATGGAAATACGGTTTGGTCATCTTGCGCGGCAGGCGTTGGCACCCCGAAAGACGTACTGGCAAACGACGACTCGGAGAAGACGTGATATCATATGCCCATACGCAAATCAGAGAGGTTGTGAAGACGCGAAGGAGAAGGTCCTTGGTTGTTGGCTTATGAGGCATCGAGGTAGAAGCGATTTTCGTCAAGCTCACAGAAATCGGACCATTGAAGCACCTACTCCGAGACGACAAAAATGACAGAAGGCGGAAAGCACAAGTAAGATATCTATCATGTGTAGGCTACAACTTTTTTTCTAAGTTGTTCAAGCGTATTGTGCAGGACCCGCCTATCGTCATCCTTTGTAATCTTCGGGTCAGTGCTATCTCGTCCATTTCTCAACTCGGAAGTGAGCCGCACAAACGGATAAGCCGCCTCCCCAACCTTGCCTCCCCAATCAAAGTCGATTAGCATCACATTTTCTCCTTCGCAAAGGATATTTGACTCGCGCAGGTCTCCATGAACCATGTCTTTGTCATGAAAGCATTGCATGAGCTTCTGTAACTCGTCTATCCACTTGTTGCAGAGACGGGAAAGGTGAGGCGATTGGGAGGGGTGCACAGACTGCATGTAGTACTCCATGGCAACAACAGACCAACCTCCTGGGATTTTCCCGAAGCCGATAAGGCCTGGTGCTAGCCCACGTTCTGCACAAAAGGCATGCAATGCAGTCGAGTACGAACGGGTAAACTTCACAATGATTTGCTTTTTTTCCAAGGTTTCGGCAATGTACAGGAGGCGGTTGTCGGGATGGGACCTTAGAATCCGGAATTGGACCTTGTCAGGAGCGCGATACTTGGGTAATGCCGAAATATACGGAAAATTAGGGTCCGCAAGTTGGATCGTGGGTAGTGCGCTGGTGAGGCTTCTCGCATCTTCATCTATGCGACGTAATAGGGCCAATGCGCCAGTGAAGGCAGCATAAAGAGCCTGTCGGTCATCACCTTCGCATGCAGATGCGACGCACGACAATGTAGGGGTGAGAGTAACAATGCGCCACTGTTGAAGGAAAATGATGGCGTAGAACGTAACACATGGACCTGGTAGGATGTAAATCGTGTCAAACACATCTGAAGACCCAGATAGTCAGCTTACCGATGACAGTCAGGCCGAGGAACGGTGTCCTCCAACGGCCATCGACCCCTTTGAAATTTTGCATCAATAGATCGCGCGAACGCGCAGCGTAAGCAGCAAAATCGGCCACAGGCGATGAGCTGAAGTCAACGAACTCGTTTTTGAACCAAACAAGGCACGATGCCGCATCGTAAGGTATGTTGTGATCACTGTCCGGATGGGCGGTATTGATGTCGACAGCCCTCAACTTTTTACCATCATCAAGGGCCAAAATATCGTTTAAGGCATTTAGACCCCCAAAACTCCTGCTGCCATCGTTGGGGTAGAAGCCAGTCATTTTATCCGCAAATGCATCGACACCCAGTTCCAGGTCACGTCGTTTCTTACTCACGTCAGATGCGCCCTCACGACCTCTGATGGCGTCCATGAAGTGACCAAAACCATCGTACAGAAGAGAAACGGGGAGGACGGGATCTGGCCCAGGACGGTCATCCGAGATCTTTTCAGTCAGTCGTCGTTGCAAAGGAGTATAGCTCGGCGTCTCGCCTATCTGAGGAGGTACGGGATTAATGCGTTTGGAATGCTGGGTAAAATCAAGGTCGTCGACAGCATGGGATCGCTTGCCAAAGACAGTCGCTAACGAAATGAATGTCACTTGCCAGTTAATAGAGACCTAAATTCTTTACTCACTGAGTAAACCAACGAAAACATGGACATAACCACTGAGAGGTTTTGTTGTCCATATTTCGGAAATTGCTTCTGTTGAGTCATCGAGCAATCTAACGCCCACATCATTTGCATTGGGCTCAAATTTTCCAGCCAAGATATCACTTTTACTCGCTTCAAGGTCAACATTAACCTGCAAGATGTGACAAGCGAGCAAGGACAACGGTAAAATCAACGTTCACATGATGGTCTCTGATACAGCGCACCTTTGTGAGAGCGAAATCTGCAGGTGGACATTTCAAGAGGGCCTCGACCCTCACCCGAGAAATGAGTTCCTTCAGGTCATTGACGGTTCCAGTAGGTGAAATGGAGACTAAGAAAGGGTGTTGATCGTGTTCAACAAGACAGCAGAGTTCATAATTCGTTTCGGTCATTTCGACTGTTCGAGAGAAGGGCGGTGAGTAGTCTTTCGAGGGTAAGATGGATCAACCAGTTGGATCGTAAATCGTAAAAGTGCCACTGCAGTTACCGTGTGACGTCACTTAAGCATATCATCGTCATCTACTCCACGTAGAGAGATGGTTCCAACACTAATCGCAAACCCCAACGAATGGAGGGCGAAGTACCAGGACTGGACACATGAATGACATAGGAATGTGAGTTGAGTTGAATGTGATTTCTTAGGACTCGGACCGGCAGGGACCCGGACCGTCAATAACGGTCATGGACTGCCCTTAGTGCCGAAGTTCGTACTTGTGAAAGGCGAAAGGCGAACTATGATGAACAGTAGGTGCCCTTCCAACCCTGAAGCGGCCGGAACGCGGACGTCGTGACGCGACACGCATGCATTCATTTATTCGAGTCCATTCCAGTAAGCTGCGGCGCCACCGGAGCCCGAGGCGGCGTTTCGCAGCTCAGACCAAAGGGATGGCCACAAAGGACACGGTTTCCTTGTTGTGTTGTGCAGAGGGTCCGCGGTTGTGCCTCACCGCATATAGGATTCGAGCGCCGAATGGCGCAATCTTGGCCCGACGATGCGCCTTTCCAGATGGCCCGCTATTGTCGGGCCTTAATCGCCAATGCATCCTTTGGAGTGTGTCTGCGAGAATCACAAAGTCAACTCCATATCTTCTGTGATGACTTGGACTTTTGATCGTTCCTGTAGTGTTCTGACAACGAGAAGCTCAGGGACGACTGCTGCAAACCGTTCGTACTGTACGCCGTTCTCACACCGAACCCGAAGAACCGCATGCTCGCGCCTCGTGTCCCCGCAATCACCCCAGGGCTGTTCTTTTGTATCACTTCTCATGAATGACCTGCATTTAGCGTGCCTGTGGATACATGAGTGATAGACCGGTTGTACGTACCACTTCTGGGCGTCGCTAATGTGTCTACCTACTGTGATGGTCTTGTGTTGCGGAAGGCTCATGTCCGCCTTCCGTTTTCCCCTACCCAACATAGAAGAAAAAGAACACCCACTGTCTCGCGTTATGCAAGTCTGTGATCCCATGGCTTAATATGGAACGCTGATCCTGTTTTATATTTATCGTAGATAAGCGACCTTTGTCTGCGAACGCCACTGTTGGGAACTGTCATCCTGTCAGTTGTCAGAGTCAAGCCCCATTTGCATTGGCGCTTGAGCTGAACACTGTACCGGATCTCAGACATGACAACGGCGCCACATTTGGCCATGGAACCCCTAACCCGGTCAGATGACAACGGCGGTGTTTGTCGATTGTCTTGTCGTGCACAGTAACCTACAATCGATATATGAAGCCTGATATGAAGGCTTGTATGAAGGTGGCAATGAAACTGAAACCGAGCCTACTTGGTGCACGTTCGATGCACTCGGTCCAATAATTATCCCTCCCTAATTAGAAAATCCTGGCACCGTTTGGCACCGGGTTATCACTGGTAGTATGGAACTCAGGCCCAAAGGCGAAACAGTACTCACTCTCACTACAGTAAACCCCAAAGGTCGTTTTGCAGAATTTTGAAATTTGAATCCGCGACGTTGGTTTAGAGTCGAACAGCTGTAATCAGTCTATCAGTCTGCACCCACTTCGAGCGATCAGGACTCCCGATCATCTCTACAGCAGAAATATTCGGAGCTGCTACTTCCCGCAATCGAGAGGGAACTGAGGCCGCAGTGTCGGGTCAGACAGACAATACTTTGAGTTCCAGTGCTGATGGAGTGACGGAAAGTTTGGAACTACCTTCCACGGCATCGATCCCACGGCCAAAGCGGCCAATAACACCAACGCTGTAGCGAGTCGAAGGAGTTTTTGACGATTAGGTCAGCGGCCTTTTTAGGAAGTATCAGGGGGACACGAAGAGAACGGATATCACTGAGATATGGAGATATGAGTACTACATCATGATGAGTAGTTGTGTTCAGATAGCGGTGAAAGTGGTCGGCTTCGAGCCTAGCACAAGGGTATCCCCTACAACGCCATCTACCAGCGCATCGGTCCGTCCATTGTGTTATCACCACTACTCTCGTTCACACACATCTAGTAATTACAGATTTGTCGTCCGCTGATTATGTGGTCCCGGCTGGGCGCTGTGCCCCCTGCACCATGCCAACACTTACAACAGATGGATTACAATGCGAATATGGTATGTAAGATCGATAGTACGCAGAGAGAATAAAAAGGGTGAAGGAGGCAACGCACAGGAAGCGAAGATGGGGATGGGGGCAGTGCCAAACAAGGTAAAAAAAGTGTGGAGATGGCCAAGTCGAACAAAGAGTTTAGATGTCTGGCAGAGAAGACCGCATGTGGCATCAATATCAATACGAGTGGAGAGTGAAAAATAGAGATCATATGAGGAACAGATGGAGCCCGGAGTGAGAGGAGAGAAATGAAAACCAAAAGATCTCAGTCAGCATAGAGGACGTGCTTGTCCGTACTCCCGATCCACCGTAGCACGTCGTCGTCCTGCTGTAATGGCACGTAGTCCTCGCCGTCCTTGCCGCCCTTACGGTACGACAGTCGCGCGACCTGTATGCCCAGCCGTTTCTGTATCTTGTCGAGCAGCTGCTCGTGCGTCACGCGCGGGTGCACACGAATGGCGATGATGTCGTCTTGGATCCTGTCAAAAACCTTGACCTTGATGAGCGCCGTATGCGGGTTGCTTGCCGAGGTCGCCGGTGCCCCTACACTCCCGTTTGTAGCCTGACCGCTCCCGGCGCCGTTCGACCCTAGGCCGGTCTTCTGGAACTTCTCGACTATGTCATCGACCGATGATGGAAGACCATTTATAGACACGGGCTCCGGGTCCTCCAAGGGATCGTACCAGCCAACTTCTGCCATGCGATCGTACTGCGGAACTGTGTCGTTGTCAATATCGCCCGGTTTCAGTGTAAAGAATTCCCGCGTCAGACGGTGTTCGAGAATGTAGCGCGCAGTCGTGCGATTAAGGCGGCAGAGGCGGCGCAAGTAATCATCGAGTTCCGTTTGTCGTGTTGCCGAGAGGCTATCGTCGACATGGTCACTCGGACCAGGTATGAAAGGGATCACTCTTGGGTACTTTCCCTCTCGCCCCCCTTCACGTGGGAATGTTTCAAGGAGAGCGATTTGGAAATCAAAGAAGTCGTTGTATGCTCGGAATAGCACGAGATGTTTCGCGGGTGGAAGAGTAGATGAGCCGGAGGGACCAAATGGCTGATAGAGGGCGTGGAGGCGGAACCAATATTCATCCATTTCGTGATGGAAGGACACCATATTTGCTGATAGAAGGAGACCATCGGGAAGCGTAGGTGGGCTCGGTGGCCGATTGGCAGCCACGGGAGTCGGCGATGAATCCTCGAGAACGCCGAGGGCGATGCCATTCGCTCTATAGCTGAGCATCCGCTTCTTCCAGTCCTCGACACGAGGAAGAGTACCGTTGTCCATGAGAGCACCTACGTCGGATATAGGCTTGCCGGTGGCATGATCACGGACCTCAACGAACGAGACGGGAATGAGGCCTGGCCTACCCAGGCGACCAATAGGCTTTCCAACGAACCACTCGTGGGATGACTGTGCAACAAGCAAGATGGAGTCGCCCGCTTTGGCATCGAGCTCGTCCGGACGTTCGGCAACAAAATCATGGAGGACTACGGCATAGAATGCCTGCGTCTTGAAGGTTGCGGAAGGTAGCGGGGTTAGTGTGGAGGGAGTTCTGAATGGACGGGACAGTGACAGTTCCTGGGAGTTTCGGGGGTTGCTGCTATGAAGTGTGAAGATTGGCAGAGAGGAAACGGAGGGAGACTTACGAGGGGGCATCTTCATTGGAAGCCTCGAACGTGACCCTTGGCACAAGCCCACCGGTCATAGGATCATGTGCCCCGTACCAAGAGCCACCTTCAGCGTCCCCGCGAGCGACTTCGAGGCCGCCTTGTTGGAACTTGGCCTCTGAACCTTCCTCAATTGTGGAAACTGCCTGGGAAGCTACCAAATATGGGCGCATCATTGACGTTCCGCTTGTTGAGAGACGAGGAAGTCCTTCAGATTGCCATGGGAATCCGTCCAAACGTGCCTGCGTCTGAAAAAGCTTCTGGCCCAATCCCTTGCGATATTGGTCCATTGTGATTTTGGATATCGATAACGTTGGTAAGAACTTGCGCTGACGTTCTCGAAGAGCTTCATCACTGGCAGTCGGAAGTTTGGCCGCGTTCAGTGCTCCCTGTGTCACATGAACGGGTTTCCACTACTCACAAACAACAAGAGTTACCTCGAAAGCATCCAGTACTGAACAAAGAGCACGGAGCACACGGGTGGCCCGCTCAAAGTCCTCAGCCTCCACAAGTGATGCTCGTAGGTCTATTGTAAAGGTCGAAGTGGATCGAGGAACGAAAGCCCCGGACTTGAAAAGGATATCTCTAAAAGTTCTGTTGTTCACATAATGATGATCAGTAACCATCTATGTGCTACAGGTCAATGCTCACTCGTGTAGGAGCTCGCAGGGCCCTTCCAGCTCTTTAGTACCGGCAGCGCCTCTGAGAAAAACTTCACGAGTTAAAACGAGAAAGAACTCAGAGCAACGAAGGCTGTCATCATTCATGTTAGGCGGTCCCTGTGAAAGATCTCCCTGGGGTCCTACTGGCAAACACCGGAGGAGAATCGTTGCTGCCGGTACTAGCCGGGTCTCTGCATGCGGTAACAAGGTCGCACAAAGGTATCGGACATCCCAGATCAGCTATGCATATGCAGAGATTAGGATAATCTATTTGGCAGGAGGAACGGGATGAAGAAAACGTACGTCGGGTGAAATAAGGTATTCCGGTGACACCGTAACCGGTGGCGGATGCGCACGGCGCGGATACAAGACATTCTTACGGCTCTTGTATGAGTTTATTGAGGTTACCGTGTAAGGGAATGACAGATTTGAGGACGCCGTGGAATTTCTGTATACTGTTTGGGTTGTCGAGGATTGCGAAAGAGACGTATTTGCAGTGTAGAACGACTGGAGCGATGAACGCGCACTTCCCAGTAGGGACGCGCGGGACTGGGTGTCGGGTGGTGATGCATCAGACCCGAGCTCAGAACCGAGCTCAGAGAACCATGAGCGCCAAGACGAACGTTCTTTTCGCAGTGACTTGGTCGAACTCGAAGTCTCCGGGATGGTCTCTGTGTGCATTCAGCTGATGGTGGTTGTCTTGGTGGTTGTATCATAGTTCTTTCGCTCTAAAGCCATTTGTCAATCTGAAACGTAAGCGCATAAGCGCTTGACAGTCTTGGTAATTCCAACACTGCCATGGTCCTGTCGTCAACAAAATACGGAGGGATTCATGGATGGCTTTGCGGGGGCTATACGTGGACAGCCTGCTGGTATGCCCGCTCACCCGCATGGGTGGTCGCGCGTACCTGCTCACGCAGACGAGCCAGCGCTCCAGACCGGAAGTCATCCTCGTCGAACAAGCTCGTCAACCAACAACCCAAGAGCGTGGTGCGCCCGTTGAGCCCGGCGACGACCCGTGGTGCTGGTCCCGTTGCGGCGGATGGCCACAAGTGGTTCCTCGCGTCGCGGAGCGCGCCGACCGTGCCGGACGAGCTGGCCGATGCAGGCCCGAGGAGCCCGGTGGGCGGCCCAGGGTCACTGTCGTCGCGGTGAGCACTGGCAGCAATATACTATTGACGTGGTCATCTATGGTGAAGAGTGCTCCGCGAGCTAAGGGCATCGGTCCTGGCAATACCCGAGGCGATACCGATCTTGATCGAACCAAAGCGGCGCAAAACGGTGACCCACGAGCCCGCTCTTGCTGCGTATGCATTGCAAGGACCTCCCTTCCCCGTCTTCGAATCGAAGTCAAATACAGTCACCGTGAGCGTGCTTAATTATACAGGATCGACCGGATTTGAAGATTTCTATGTGGTCGGACGATGTGGTACGTACTCTAGGTGGAAGATACGAAGGCCTTCGTGGGCCACCTAGTGAAGGGGTGCACGGCCCGGAGAAGCAATTCGTCACGACGGTGGTTCCTCACCGCCCCCTGACTCCATCGCGTGTCCAGGCGCGCATTCGTTTTTTTTTTTAAAAAAAAGAAAAAAGAAAACCAGTGTACGATACAGTCACCGGGTAGTATCCGGACACGTTCACCGCAGCAGTGCTACCCAACCCGGTCATTAGCTCTCAGCCAGCGAGTACGTACATCTCCGATGGCACTTCTCCGAGGTCGGCATGCGCTCGCCCGTCCTGCTCCCCCTCGGCACCGAGGACCGCCGCATCGTCAAGGCGCAAGGTGAGGTGCTCTTCTATGCGCTGTTCGCGCTAGGGAGGGAGGTAGAGCTGCTTGCGCTTCGGAAAGACAACGGGGTCTAGGTGATCAGGGCGAAAACTAAAAAAAGAACTGGTTTTCCGCATCTTTTTTTAAAACGGCTGTAATCTCTGACGCATCCCTTGGAATTAGCTATAGGGCCCCTGCGGTGCAGGTCTCGCCTGAGTGTGCTTGCGAAACAAGCCCGACCTTCTGCCCCACAGGTGCAGTGCGTCTGCAAGGATCACAATGTCAACCCCTAGATCTGTGAACTTGGACTTTTTTTTGGTTGTTCCGATAATATGCCGACAACGAGAAGCTCAGGGTCGACTGCTGCACGCCGTTCGTGCGCCTTTTCTCACACCGAACCCAAAGAACCGCATGCTCGCACCTCGTGGCCCCGCAATCTCCTCGGGCTGTCCATTTGTATCACTTCTCATGAATGACTTGCATTTAGTGTGCCCCACAGGCACATGAGTGATGGAGTGGTTGTACGTACCACCTCCGAGCGTCGCTAACGTGTCAGTTTACCTACGGTCTTGTGTTGTGGATCTCCCCGTCTTCCGTTTTCCCCTACTCAACAAGGAACACCCGTTGTTCCTTACGCACACGGGCCGTAAGTCTGTGATCCTATGGCCTAATGTGGAATGCTGATCCTGTTTTATATTTATCGTAGACAAGCGACCAACCACCTACGTTTGTCTGTGAACGCCACTGTTGGAAACTGTCATCCTGTCAGTTGTCAATCAAGAGTTGAGTCTCCTTTGGTCGAGATGAACACTGTACCGGATCTCAGACATGACAACAGCGCCACTTTTGGCGTCTTGGAACCCTTAGCTTACAGCGGTCACATCTCAGCGGCGGTGTTTGTCGTATTACAGTACCTACAATTGATATATGAAGCCTGATACAAAGGTGGAAATGAAACTGAAACCGAGCCTACTCGGTGCCAGTGCGTCGTGTTCGATAGCAGTCCAGTGAATATCCCCCTGCCACCGTTCGGCATCGGGCCGTCGCTCCACTCTCCACTGTTCAGGCTCAAAGGCGATACCTTTTCGCAGACTTTGAAATTTGAATCGACGACTTTGGAAGGTCGGCGGATCGTCGGCGGACTAAGTTTACAAACAACACAATTGTACCCACTTTGAGCGATCAGGGCGCCTGATTATCTCTTTGAGTGCTATCAATTCGGAAATCTTCGGGGCCGCCGCTTCCGCCCTGCAACGAGGGGGACCTGAGATCGCAGTCAGGTCAGGTCAGGTCACACAGGCAATTGGAGCTATTGGAAGAAAATGGCGACAATGGTCGTTGGTGCTCTGCTGATGGTGTAACAGAAGGTTTGGAACTGCGCACGCCAAGCACTTTCCACGGCATCGATCCCACGATCAACGCGGCCAAATCCAGGCCAATTACTGTAACACTCCAATGACTGAATGATATATTGCCAGTTATATAGTCCTCTGTTCCATTCCACCCATTCAATTACTACGCTCGCTTGCACACATCTAGTAATTACAGATTTTGTCGTCCACTGATTACATGCTCGTAGCGTGGCCCCTGCTGGGCGCTGTGCCCTCCGCGCCATGCCAACACTTACAACAGATGGATTACAATACGAATGTGGGGGTGTGAGATTGATAGTGCGCACAGATGAGAAAAAAGGGGGGCAGCGCCGAAAGAAAAAGGTAAAAATGAGTGTGGAGATGGCCAAGTCGAACAAAGGTTAAATGTCTGAGTGAGGACCGCACGTGGAACAATCAATGTCGATACGAACGGGTAGAGTGAAAAATAGAGATCATATGATGAACAGATAGAGCCCGGAGTGAGAGAGAAAGAAAGGAAAAACCAAAGGAAGATCTCAGTCAGCGTAGAGGACGTGCTTGTCCGTGCTCTCGATCCACCATAGCACGTCGTCGTCCTGCTGCAGTGGCACGTAGTCCTCGCCGTCCTCGCTACTCTCACGGTACGACAGTCGCGCGACCCGCCCGCCCAGCCGCTGCTGCACCTTGTCGAGTAGCTGCTCGTGCGTCACGCGCGGATGCACACGAATGGCGATGAGGTCGTCCTGGATCCTGTCGAAAACCTTGATCTTGATGAACGCCGTATGCGGGTTGCTCGCCGAGATCGCAGGTGCTCCCGCATTGCTTGTAGCCCGACCGCTCCTGGTAGATCCTCCTCCCCCGGACGCTGACGACCGTATGGGCGACTCGGCCCAGCGAGACGAGCTCGACGCCGACGAGCGCGAGTATGCGCTGTCCCGGTATGGTCCATTGTGGGCGGTCGCACCATACCCGTTCCCGTTTCCGACGTCGCCTGGTGCTGATTGCCCAGATGTAGAGAGCTTGGTGCGGGAGGTGGAATAGCCACGTGAGTGCTGTCGCTGCGAATAGCCGGCTGGCTTGGAGGACGCAGCGATCGCCTCGGAGTCGTTGCCATAGTCTGACACTTCGCTGTCCGAGTGGCGGGCACCGTTTGACCGTATGCCGATCTCCTGGAACTTCTCGACTACGTCATCGACCGGTGATGGAGGATCATTTAAAGTCACGGGCTCCGGGTCGTCCGAGGGATCGTACCAGCCAACTTCTGCCATGCGATCATACTGCGGATTTGTGTCGTTTTCAATATCGCCCGGTTTTAGCGCGAAGAATTCCCGCGTCAGATGGTGTTCGAGAATGTAGCGCCCAGTCGTGCGGTTAAGGCGGCAGAGGCGGCGCAAGTAATCATCGAGCTCCGTTTGTCGTGTTGCCGAGAGACTATCGTCGACATGGTCACTCGGGCCAGGCATGAAAGGGACCACTCTTGGGTGCTTTCGCTCTCGCCCCCCTTCACGTGGGAAAGTGTCAAGGAGAGCGGTTTGGAAATCAAAGAAGTCGTTGTATGCTCGAAATAGCACGAGATGTTTCGCGGGTGGAAGAGTAGATGAGCCGGAGGGATCGAATGGCTGATAGAGCGCGTGAAGGCGGAACCAATATTCATCCATTTCGTGATGGAAGGACACCACATTTGCTGATAGAAGTAGACCATCGGGAAGCGCTAGTGGGCTGGGTGGCCTATGTGGTAGTTGCTCGTGAAATGAGGCGGGTGTGGCGGGCTGCATAGATATGGAAGGACTGGTGATTGGAGAATTGGCGTTCGCGGGAGTCGCGAAAGTTTGCGATGAATCCTCGAAAACACCGAGGGCGATGCTATTCGCTTTATAATTGAGCATCTGCTTCTTCCAGTCCTCGACGCGGGGAAGAGTGCCGCTGTCCATGAGAGCGCCTACGTCGGTTATGGGCTTGCCGGTTGCAGGATCGCGGACCTCAACGAACGAGACGGGAATGAGGCCTGGTTTACCAAGGCGACCAATGGACTTTGCAACGAACCACTCGCGGTTCGACTGAGCAACGACTGAGATGGAGTCTCCCGCCTTGGCATCGAGCTCATCCGGACGTTCAGCAACAAAATCATGGAGGACTACGGCATAGAATGCCAAAGTCTTGGAGGCTGCAGAAGGTAGTGGGGTTTGTGTGGAAGGAGTTCTGAATGGACGAGACAATAATAGTGCCTGGGAGTTTCGGGAGTTGCTGCCATAAAGTGTGAAGAGTGGCGGAAAGGAAACGGAGGGAGAAGACTCACGGAGCGGCGCCTTTATTGAACGACTCGAACATGGCCCTGGGCACAAGCCCGCGTGCACCGGTCATGGGATTGTGTGCCTCGTACCAAGAGCCACCTTCAGAGACCTCGCGGATGACATAGAAGAAGTCGCCTTGTTGGAAAGAGAGTTGCTGGGGAGCGGGGGAACGATAACCGCTGGTGGCGCGGATGACTTGCTGAGGAGGGGCGATGGCAGTGGGGGGCTTCGAGAGAGGAGGTAAGGGAGTCGAGATGGGTGGTTGATGTGAATCCTTGCTATTGAGTGATTTCCTGAGAGCCTTCATAGCTAGGAAGGAGGGGAGGCGTAGAAATCGTGGTGGACGTAGGAAAGGAAGAGCAGACCAGCCGCGAGCTAGAGTGGATAGGCGAATGGAGCGAGGCAGAGACCCTCGGACGAGAGAGGAATGAGCGCAAATTAGCTCAATTGAAGGGCGTTTGTTTCTCACGCGGTCTTTCTTGCTTATTGTTTTGTTTTTCACCTGCCTCGTTGTCTCGGAAAAAAGACAAACACTACTATTACATCCCAATATGTTCTTTGCTTTGTTTCACTGACTCGTCGTGGCGGTAGTTCAGGACTCGTGTCCTCCACTTTGATACCCTTCCCCGCCGATCAGTTGGACAGATGACGGATCGAGAGCGCCATCACCACCGGGTCCGGTAATGGCTCAAAGAGCACTAGCCTTGTGATCGCAACGTGAGCGGGCGTGTGTGTGGCCGCATGTGCAACAGTCGGCCACAAAAACTTGGAACCGACTTGCCGCATTTGGGTATCGAGAAATGGGGGTATTCGGGGTCCCGTTTTGATTACATAATTAGTGACGGGGGTCGGTGTCACCCAATTCGCAGTGTGCGCCAGAACCCACAGTCAACTTTTATCAGCTACGGCCACAACATTCACCATGGCGGCGAGAAAGTTACAAAGTGCGCACTTGGATTCACCAATATTCCAAAATATCTGAATATCTCCTCTATTTGCAGCGGAAATTGACAGGACACTAAAGAAGGTCTCAGAGGGTGTCGAGCTCTTCGAGAGCATATACGACAAGATGCAGGCCTCGACAAATCAAACACAGAAAGAGAAGCTCGAGACAGATCTCAAGACACAAATAAAGAAGCTGCAACGTCTCCGAGATCAGATCAAGACATGGGTCGCGAGCAACGACATTAAGGATAAGTCCGCATTGCTTGAGAACCGGAGGCTCATTGAGACGGTGCGTGCTTCCACGGCTATCCCTGCGGACTGGTCCGCGCTCTCCCCCCGACATCCACTGCTGTAACTCGTTCTGGGAGACGCTCCCAAATTCCACGTCGCGTGCGGGTTTAATGCTTTCTTTCACACGCGTGTCGTTATCCCGTACTTTCTCACTGACTCCAGATGTCCACAGCAAATGGAGAAGTTCAAAGCCTGCGAGAAGGAAATGAAGACCAAGGCTTTCTCCAAGGAGGGTCTCATTCAGTCGGCAAAGCTCGATCCCAAAGCGCAGGAAAAGCTCGAACACACACAGTGGTTACAAACCTGCGTGGAAGAGCTATTACTGCAGGTCGAGACGGCTGAAGCGGAGATCGAGACGCTGCAGCAAGGCGGTCGTAAGAAAGGCAAAGTTGGTGCATCTGCACAAGACCGGTTAGAAGAGCTCGAGCGACTGAATGAGCGGCGGAAGTGGCATATATCTCGTTTAGAGATCATGCTTCGTTTGCTTGACAACGGCACGCTTTCAACGGAGCAGGTGCAGGGGTTGAAAGACGACGTGAACTATTTCGTCGAGGATAATGCAGTACGTCGCGAGCTTCTTTTCCGCGTGCACGAGCGGCAGGTCTGAAACTCGGGGGAAAGAACGACGAGTACGAGGAAGACGAGGGCATGTACGATGAACTCAACCTTGATGAGGAAGAGGAGAAATTCGGTCGGTTAATAACGGAGGACCACGATAGTGATGCCTCGGACGATGCTAGTGATGGTGTGTTTTCCTGCATACATCTACTGCCGCGCCTAATACCCTCAGCCTCAGCAGCCGATCTCCCTCCTCGAACCCCATCAAAGAAACATGACGAGGAAAGCATGTCGAGCAGTAAACGCGAGGAGAGCAGTCCAATATTAAAGAAGGCAGGCGCAGCGTTGCAACTACGCAGTACGTTGCCCCCTTCACTTAGGGTTGGGCTTCGGTTCACCTTTTTGCTTTTATAGAGCATTCCACAGCAGGCGAAGGTGTGCCGCCCCTTCCCTCTCTTCACCCTTTGCAGTTCCTTCACCTATTCGCTTACGATGCGCTCGTACTTAGCACCCAAGCCACCACCAAATCCAAATTTTGCGCAACAGCCCATGTCGAGTATACTCAAGGCTGGTCTCCCGCCATCACAACCACGGCCACCATTAAAGTATGCAACTGCGGCCGCTGCAGCAGTCACACCTTCCGCGAGTCAGCAGAGCAACGCGTCGTTAACGTCACCGGCACCGATATCAGCAACTCCTGTACCCGTCTCCGCACCTGCGTCCGCACCGCCGCCGCCGAAACCTGAACCTGTAGTGAATATGGCATTACAGGATCACACCACCGCCATAACCTCTTCGCCAAGCTTGACACAGATCTCGACGTCGAGCCCTTTTCTGTCGTCGACCTCTGCATCTGCACAGCAGCCTGACGGCTCGTTTGGCTCACCCTTGGTATCTGAAGCCGAATCGCATCCTGAGGCACCCGCGTCTGTATCCGCGCCATCACCACTTGGGGCAGGCGAGTTCTATTCGCTTCTCATTTTCCCAACCCCGTTTATGAATGAAACACGTGCTGACTGCCTGGATCTTTAGGCGCGGACGAGCCGCCACAGGAGGCATCTCCACTGGTACGTCGATCACTCATATAGGGAAACTGGGCGATCACTAATCGCGGACGGACAGGCTGTAGCGCCAGCGCCCGTAGACGAACAGGCAGGCAGTGCGTGGCACACGCCCGCGGCGCCAGTGATGACATCCGCTGGAGTGTCAAGTACCTCACTACTTGAGACCGCGCGTTCACCTGCGCCATTACAAGTACAGCAACAACAGCCTCAGCCCCACCAGCACCAGCAACAGACGATTGGCTCGTCGCCGTTTCCCCCTGCTGCGCAGGCGCAGGCGCCGCAACCGCAGCTCCCACCAGGTGTCAAACTGGACACACAACGCCCACCATCTGCGATGCAGCAACAGGTGCAGCGCAACGCGTTCCCAGGCTCGCTCTCGGATCTCGTGGCCTCCTTCGAGAATGTGAAGCAAAAAGGTGAGCGGATCCTCGGACCGATCGTGCTCCTTGTGCTTACTGGGAACGGGAACAGCGGCACATCGGATGACAAATTTGGACCAGGTGCACAAGTTGCTGGACGGCGGGTACTCGAACATGCCGCAGCCGCAGGATACCGAGAAGTGCGTGCTCCCACTGGGTGTATGCATTGCATGCGCCGACTGACGTGTGCATATACGTGCTGGGATGGGGGAAAAGGCCCAAGTACTACGTGCCGCGCAACCCGTACCAAGCACCGACCTACTACCCGCAAACGACGAACCCGATCCTGAGCTCCCCGCGGCTCTTTGCGCAACTCGACGTGGAGACACTCTTCTACGTGTTCTACTTCTTACCGGGCACGTATCAGCAGTGAGTGGTTTTTGCTTTACTTCCCGTCGACGGGGCGGTTCCCGGACGACGACGATGACGACGCGATGTTGAGTGCAAACTCCGACTCAGGTTCCTCGCGGCGAAGGAGTTGAAGCGACAATCGTGGCGCTTCCACGTCAAGTACCTCACATGGTTCCAACGGCACTCGGAGCCGCAGGCTATCACGGAAGAGTACGAGCAGGGCGTGTACGTCTACTTTGACTGGGAGGGCTCATGGTGTCAACGCAAGAAGAGCGACTTCCGATTCGAGTATCGGTATCTATCCGAGGATTGAGCTCCTCCCCTCCACCCGATTGCACTCCCATTCTCCCATTCGTTCCTCACGCATTCGCATCCACATACGATGGCACTGAATAGTGACCACATCTCAACAACTTTCCTCCCCAAGACAATTTTTTGTTTTTGCTCATTGAATTTCACTGTGACTGTCGTCGTCCACCTCGTTTATTTACGTTCGACACCTTTTTTTGTACGTTCTTTAGGTCGATTATTGACCACGTGCGTGTGCGGCGCAGCTACACGATGATTAATGGCATAGTCTGCGCATGGCAATTTGTAGGTGTATGTGCGTGAGTGTACGGTAGGGTCTAAATATGAGCATCGCTGGTGAAGGCACCTGGGTAGGAACACGTCTAATCCAGGACGACCACAGCTCCGTGCGCCTCAAACACCTTTTTGATCTTCTCTGCATCTTCCTTGGGAATACCCTCCTTGATCATCTTCGGGAGAGACTCGACGAACTTTTTGGCCTGTATAATGAACCAAATATAATGAATGCTCGCCCCCGGGGGCGACCACACCCGGAAAGGACACGCACCTCGATGAGGGTGAGGTTCGGCACGATCGCCTTGACCTCTTTGATGATCTTTGGCTTGGCACCGGCGTCGAACGACTCGAGCCTCACGTTGAAAATCGTCTTTTCTTTCGGCTTGACTTCTTCCACTGGCGCCTCGTCTGCGGCGCCCGCACCCGCGCCAGCAGAAGGAACCGCCGCACCTGCTGCAGGGAGAGCAATTTCTTGGATGTTCAGACGCGTCTGGAATTTTTAATTAGATAACACCGTTTTTTATCCCAAAGAGGCGGGGCTCTCTATACCTTGAGGAGCGTGACGAGGTCCGCAGCCTGGAGCAGCGTCAGAACAGATATGTCGTCCACGAGTTTGTGCAGCGCTGGGTCAGACGATGGCGTCGGTGCTGTCGCCGTGGCTGTTGGAGGCGGTGGTGATGAGGAAGAAGGTGAGGCGTCTGTCGTCGCGGCTGTTGCGAGCGCACGCGTCGCGCGCCGCAGACCTGTCGTCGGGGTTCCGCGTGTGAGAGGCCTATTTAATTAAAAGGGTCAAGAAGAGCGCGTTGGAGGTTGGGGGGGGGGAACGCACCATTGTCGGGTGGCGGTACGGAGAGCGAAGGACAAACGAGTTTGCATGTTTTTGGAGGTGAAGCGGATGACCGTGCTTTGCGCTGGCTGGCGGCTCGTCGGTGTTGGCCAGCGGATTTCGCCGTGCCGCCGTCCGGAATTTTGCTTGGTTATGTTTGGCTCAATTGGGCCGCGCTCACTCAGGCTCGTCCACTGGCATCTTCGCCAGTTCTTACAGTCCCTGTGGTACTGTACGGCGTAAGTTGCTGCAATGCTCGATTTCCGCGGAACTGTGGATGATGGGTGGCGTGCGTTTAGAAGCACCGTCTGAATCAGAGCTACTCCATCGCAGAACTGCCAACCAAGGTGGGCACCTCATTTTCTTGTTCATACCTTGACCCTCCGTCCTTCACCTGGGTACTGTACTGTGCTTTGTTGTCAGTCTCCGTTCGCGCTCTAGCCCACTCTAGCACCGCCTAAATGATATCACACAAAGCGCTTGCCAGTAAATTGTAACATGTAACACCGCATACAAATTGCATGACGGCACCTCGGTTAACCAATATTGTAGACCTTCTGAAACATTTTCGCCCTCGCCCGTCCACATGAGCTGACTACGATGCCCCTGAGTACCTTCCCCTCAAGGGCACTTGGCCCAAGCGACCAGTGGTTCCTGTTCTTGCACGCTTACTATACATTCACCAAAGTTCAGGGCGACACCGTCTGATGTCGCTCTTTATGGTGCCATTTAGGTAAGAGCTCATGGACCCTACGACGAGCGATATTTGCGACCTTGCCACGTACACACAGAACAATCGCTGCTAACGAGAAGATTAACACCTGGTGTCCTGGCAAGGACAACCAACTTCTGCGGACGTTCCTCGCCACTCTACTGTAGTCCACTAAGACTCCACTAAGTTAGGATCGTATACGGCACCACCGGAACGTTAGACCCCCCGTACTACGTGCCACCGAGCGCCGTGGAAGGAAGTGTACCGAAACAATAAGATTCCTTCCATCCCACCCCACTAGTGACTTCCATGCGGTCTGTTCTTCACGCCACCAACTAACTATCAGCATCCCGAACTAGAAGCGCTGTTTTTTCGTGGCCCTAACTTGATGTGGTAGGAGACCGACCGCCCTTCCCAAGGATGCCGCTATGTTGTTTGTAATGTATGAATGGTCGCTCTGGAAAGGGAGCCTCAGCATCCGTGGGAGCGAAGAAGGCGCTCTTAGAATGCGCTGGGTACAGGTACCATACAACCACCGATACGAATACTTCCCTTGGGATATTTTGGCGAGCGCCGGGTCTTCAAGCGAAGGAGCGAACTATAAGTTATTTGTGGCATGAGAAGCAGAATGGGTCTTGTCAGAAAATATTTCCATGTGGTGTGTGGAGTAAAATATTTGAAATTGTTCATTGTCCGCAGAATTCCCACAATGTCTCGGTTGGGTTTTCCCGGGCCACGAGACGTTCCTAAAAGACTGATTCCTGGGTGCAGTGCATCCGGTTTCACGAAGACGGCCAGGTGATTAAAGAGACACAGGAGCGCCATAGTAAACTAGTCCAAGTCGGAGGCTGGGGAAGGATGTTTGCTAGTGAGAGGTCGTGGCGATGGCGACCAAATGGCGGCGGTTGTTCTCAAGTCGCTGTTGACAGGAGAATATTTCACCGAGGGTTTGAGAACCAAAGTAAAAACTGAACTGAATGCTTAATATCCAAATCCCTGTTGGCTACGAGAGGTGGATACACTCGCTTCACCCGGTGTCAGCTGTAATGTGAAGTTTGGTTGACCAGAAGCGACGCCTGGACCAATCCATGTATCCTTGAATGTGTCAAGAAGGCGCATGAATCATTCGTTTCGTTTCATTTCGTAGCAAGAGGAATTACAAGCAGTCGTGTCATACATGATTGGATAGAATACCCTTCTCACTCGCTGTCTACGGGTAGTGATTTAATGAGCGCCGCGGCTTGCTCGGAGCGAGGCTTGACGGTGAAAGGGAAGGGCATTGGGTGGCTATGCGGTGAATTGGCGGCATTGGTTCGGGAACTACGCGGCGGGTAGTTTAAGGACACACCTCATTAAAAAGTTGGTGTATTGAACTCTCGGTTCTAGGACGGCGCCCGATTCGTCCACCGCTTTCGAGATTTGGTACGTCGCAAGGGTCGTGGCAAAGTACAGAAACAACGACGCCTCGGCGACCCGAACACCTGTTTCGATATTCGAGAGTGGTGCAAACCGTCAGTTAGTTTATGCATCCCCAAGTCACTCAAATGAGACGACGCCGTACCGGGACATACTCTGCATTCCCGCCCGACTACCGTGAGCCAAGCTACGTCCGTCTGTGATAGTGAAACTCACCGTCGTCCGAAGCCAAAGCATGCCCGCGGGTCGGCCTCAGCTGACTTCGTTTCGGAAGCGATGAAACGGTCTGGGTTAAAAATCTGTGGATTAGAGTAGACGCTTTCATCGCGCATCATCCCCCTGGAAAGATATTCAGTTTGCTGTGGGAAAGTAGAAGGCACTTGTATCAGATTACCAAACGTTGATGAGAATAGTAGTCCCCTCGGGTATGAGGTATCCGCCTTGTTCGTCGTCTCTGGTCACTCGATGGGGGCCAGCTAAGAGAATGGCGATGGCGACTGCCAGTAAGCAGAGCAGGAGACATGTGACGTGGGTGCAACAGACCAAGAGGTGTCGCTGGACCCCAGCGAAGGACTTCCTTGAGAAGAGCATTGAGGTATGGGAGCCTATCGCGGTCATCAATGGTTGGCAGGCGATGAGCCCCCACAACTGCATCGAGTTCTTCTTGAGCCTTCCTCTGTGTTTCAGGATACACGGTCATGGCAAGGAAGAATGTAGTGACGGTAGAAACAGTCTGCGATTAACACGGTCAATTTTTGGTTATCCTTGAACGAAAGTCAACACGGCTATACCGTATCTGTGCCACCTGGGGGGAAAAACACGTCAGAGTCTAAAGCCACTAACCCTGAACTTTTATTCACATACCCATGGTGATAGCATTACCCGCCCATTTGACGAGGTCTTCTTGGCGCTCTGTCATCCCTTCCGCGAAGTTTTCGTCCGTAAACGAGGGTGCTGAGACACCGGCCGCCTGGATAAGACTGGTTCGTACAAAAGGCAATGTAAGGCGAGACAGCTACGCACCCTTCGACCTCGGACGAACTCAAACGGTATGTCGACAAGAGCTCGCACATTTGCTCCCCACTCCCGTCCCACCTTTTTCCAGCCAGTCCCCGGGAACCAGCCCGGCACATGTCGTACTGGAGTGAACAGAGGACGGGTTGAATAATCGCTCGGCCAGCGCTAAGTGTTTGAAACGTACAGAATGGCAAAATGTCGACGACAAAGGAACCCAGCATCGATGCACGAGCGAATTGTTTACTCGCCAATTCCGTCAGGTCAATAAGAGGGTCATCCAAGCCGTGCACTTTATATCCATACGTGAAGTCGAAGGTAGCTGCATTCACGGCACTACGCAAGACGAAGTCAGGACCAACCTCGGAGGCGACAGGGAGTGAAGGCGCAGACATACCTCCGCAGATTCTTGGCGAATTGGTCGGGCGGTGCATCCAGAAGACGCTGAAGGAAACGGTGCACCTCCCTCTCGATGACGGGAATGAGTTTGGTGACGCTCGCTGGCGTGCCCATCACCTGATGCAATAGACGTCGCAAATCCCGTAACCGCTCCCCGTAACGGCCGACCGCGACTCCGTCTTTCCAACCCATCATCTCGCCCAGAACAAGGAACGTTGGCCTGTCCGAATATATTGTGCTCTTAGCATCGAGCATCTTGACAGCAGTATCGAAGGAATTTATGACCAAATAGTGTTGTCCAAACAGCGTTAGGTGCGTCAAAGCCCCTGTGGGACTCTGTCATCGGCGCTAGGGGAAGTAGGCGACATGAGTACTTACCCCACTTCTTTCCCCAGTCGTGGAACGTCTCCCATGGGTGCGATGGGGGTATATCGAGGGCGTTACCGATAAATGGGAGGCCGCGGGGACCGGGTGGGAAAGGCAGATGCTTGCGGCCGTTGAATCGCACACAAATAGCCAAAAGACCCGCCAAGATAACTGGGGCCACATATATGGCGGCTGAATCCATCGAGAGAAGAGGTGGGCCGGAGAAGTAGTGCAGTGAGAAGGGCAGAGTGCTGATCCGTTCTTATAGAAGGCACCGGACCTGATGAAGAATAGCGCCGAATCGCCTAAACCCCCTCGATTTCAAGATGCTCTCGCCCCAACATGGAAGAGGCGCCCTTCCAGGGCCGAGAAGCGAAATTTACCGATTGTATATAGTGCCTCGTGTGGGGGTAGCAGCAGGATACCCCGAATGACGTAAGAAGCTCCAGTGTGCTGTGCATTTGCTAGCACTCGGTCATGCCATAGGCCATGCATGAGCCCTAGCTTCGAAAAGAGAGGTGTTGGTGTCAACCACAACAAGTTAGCGGTCACAACAAGGAATCCCACGAACTTGAACGTATTACCATCGTTCCCACGGCCAGGCCCCACTTGGGCCTGGTGGCTGAATTCTAGTTCAGAATTACGACGGGACAGCCATTCCATTTTCGAAATTTTTTTTTGAACTCGACATCATGCAATCAATTACAGCGGTTTTCATATCGATAGAGCGCTTTCCCAAAAAGCGTTGATCTGGCGGGGTTTCGGGAACCCCCGCATCGAGGCTTACCAGTGGCTTGCCGGTTTTTTTGAAATCTTTTTGAAATAATAATAATAATATACCGGGAAAATGATAGAGTACCAACGCCTTGAGAAATAAGACAATAAAAAAATGTAAGTCTTATTTTTTTCTGATCGGATCTCGGATAATAGTTATCTTCATTGCCCGCTCACCCCGCCAGATCAACGCTTTTTGGGAAAGCGCTCTATCGATATGAAAACCGCTGTAAGGCACGCTAAATGTTCCATGGACTTTTCAGCGGAGGTAGCAATTTGACACGTGGCCTTGAGTATTTGTTGATCCGTTCATGGCTAGCAGATCTAAAGAACTTTCTTTACGATGAGCTGAAGGATATCTCTGGTGTCCTTGGTTGGATAAAACATGCTAGTTTGTGGACGTATCACTGGTCGCCGCACAGACCTCGTTCCCTGCCTCAACCCTGCTCTGCGCCTCGGTTTTCGTTGCATGTGCGCTCTTCACCAGGACCCAGTGTGAGGACAGGCACCGTAAACTCCATACGGCACGTCACCCATGTCCTACCGCACCGCTTGTGCGCCCAGAACGCGGCCGCACATACGTGGAGTGCCCACTGTCCCGAGGCGCAGGAGCAGTGTGCGCAGTGTGCTGCGGTGTGTGCCAGAAAGGCCCGGTGAAGAATGATTGGCGAAGAGAGCAGACTCATCGGAGCGAGCTGTGCCACTTTTCGCAGCCTGAGTCGCAGCCTGCACCAAAAATGAGAGGAAAAAGCGAGTAGTAGGGTGCGCGTTATGATGACGCTGTCGTGGTTGGGAAGATGGACGGATCGCCATGCGGCGCTCGGGATCAAGATAGGGTGTTGGCCCGGTAGGCCGCAACGTGCCGACGACGAGCACGAATAGTCCCGCGCACCGTTGTGGCGCTGGGCACGGCTGCTGCGAGCGTGCGGTCTTGTGTTGTGCAACGTACCCGGGTCTGCATGGCGCACTGGTCAAAGCTGTGATACACGAAAACGGGCATGGACAGTTGGTGAAGAACATTGTGCGGTCAAGAGAAGTTGTTGTCACAGCACGGCACGTTTCTGCAGGGGCGTGGTGAATCCCAGCTCACAGTGCATTGAGGGAGAACTTTAAGGAGACGCAAAGGATGTTCTGCTGTGTCAAGCATGTGGCATGCGCATGTCAATTTATCTTCTAGATAGAAAAGATTCAGGCCAGTCTCCGAAGCCTCTGACATGATGTAGGTTACATGCCGGTGTAAAAGAGAATCACGCAAAGAATAGGATGGGGAAGGTGGAAGGGAAGGTGAGTCGCCGTTGATGATGATTAACATTTCACCTGGGTTCGAAAACCATAGAAAAAACCGAACTGAATGTCCAACATTGAATGCTAGACGTTTAATCCCCATTGGCTACATTACGCTCCTGACGGGCCCACTTGAAGTGATAGAGATCGCCGATAAGTTCACTGGTGCCCAGGAATCGGCAGGGCGCCGAGTCCCCCGTGGGGAAATGAGGGACACCTGCACGGCTGAAGTGTTGATATATCTGTGACCTTGAGACGATGGGTAGGTGAGAGGTGGATCCACACTCGGGCCATTGTTCCACCCGGCCTCGGTGGTGATGGGAAAATCGTCTTTGACCCGAAGCATCGAAGAG
>JAKEYF010000584.1:0-26104 GCA_021527775.1 Lactarius sanguifluus
TGCAGAGGCTCCGAGTCGGATTTGTGAACACTTGTCATCACGGTCTTGCCCGTCGTGCCTCGAGTCGTGCCCAGGTTTTCATTTCGGTTTTACGCAAATACCCTCTCGTACACGTCACAGTCCCCAGGTGCTGGTGACTCACCTCCCTTCCCATGTGAGGGAATATAGTGTACCTCTCACCAAGCCTCTCACGCTTGTTTGACCTCGGCTGGTCCGCGCCTTGATCCGCGTAGTTGAAAGATATCGCTGCCTCAGTTTAAATGGTGAGATCCAATGAGAGGCGGAGCAGTTGCCAGATCATCCTGCTCTGGTGTTCGTGCGCACTTCAGTTCGTACATCTACTTCGACTGCGGCCCGAACAGGCAGATCATGGAGCCCGTTGATGTGGCCCAAGATGTAGGCCCGTGGTCCGTGATCACAATATAACCCACAGGAAACCGGTGAGCACTACGTTAGTCTTTCCGGATGCAAGAGCTTAGTAAGTTGGCCAGAGGAATGTGTTTACCTCAAGGTACTTCTGTTCGTCTTTCGGCGGTAGGCGATATCGTGGCGTCAGTGCTGAGCTCTTTCCCAAGTCGTATAACGCCACTTCTGTTCGAGCTTCTGTTATTAGCATTCGTGTAGAATCTTTCACACGCAGGGCAGACAATACTGTAACCTCAGCAGTAACCTGGAGAGGGTCAGATATTTGGTTACGTGTTTCTTTAGTATAGATTCGCGAAAGCGCCAGTTGCACCAGGGCCTGGGACAGGCCGGGAAATCTGAATTTTTGATGTCGTCACTCACGCGTACTTACGGTCCAAGAAACGGTCCAAGAAAACCTTTTTACGTTCCGATTCCTTATATGCGCAGTGCACGGGTTGGAGCAGCGCCGAGGATCGCGTCAACTGGCCTTTGTAACACCGTTGTTCGCACTTGCTGCATTTCCATTTCGGATTTAACAACCGGCTCCTATGGATCTCACGTTCTGGTGGATGTAGGTAAGAGAACTTGAGGATAACGTTCATTGGCTGGCTATGAGATGCGCAAGAACATGCCCAAAGAGTGGTGGCAGTGGAACGCAAAACACACCAGCGCTCGAGGTCCTGGGTAGTGTTGGAGAGAGGGTGTATCACGGTGGTTGCCGGGTCACTATGGCTTCATGCTATAGGAAAGCACTGGGATCCGCACCTGGCAGCAGTTCAAACAGGCAAGGCGGGTACAGTAGCGTGCACTACATCAATGATTCTATCTAGTTCTGGCTTCATGGTAGAACCAGGAAAGAGACCCAATGACGACGGGGGTGGATCGACGAATTCAACTTTTCACGCCTTGTTTCACGGCCACCGCGGCACACTATAATTTACTTGCGGTCACAAGGGCAACCATCACACTGCGTCGGAGTGGTCGAAGAGAACACTGCACGTACAAGCACGATAGCACAGCGTGGTACAGCATAAAGAACTACACCTGGTCATTCAATAGAATGATCGGGACCAAATTTTGCCGGTAGGAAGGGTAAGCGGCGCTCATTCATTCAAAGAAAACTAACCATCGTATTGCACTACTCCAGGCTTATATAGGATTGGGTTACTAAAGGCTCGGACTGACAGTGCTGGTGTTACAATGCCAGCCTTCTTGGGTCCCCACTCCTTCACTTCTGTGCGACGATTACCTCTACCTCCGGTCGGACACTTTCGATGAAGTCTTTCGTGGTCTTCGTTGGTTTCCAACCCAGTTCTCTGCCCCTCTCCGCCTTGCAGCGTGCATTACTGCCCAGCCAGACTCCCTACATGCGTCGTGGCATTAATTTCACTAGTTATTTATATAGTAAGAATGGGCTTACCCCGAAGTACTTCTGTGCCTCTTCAGCAGTAAATGGAGTTGGTTCTGGACTCTTTCCCTTGCCCAGGTCGTACAAAGCTCGGGAGTATGCTTTTGCTAGGTCGTACAGCCTATATTCATCGCTAGCACCAAAGTAGTATCCATCACGACCGTGTGGCGTGTTTGGGTCGGACAGAGCAAATAATTTGATATAATTCTGCCTCTGCACTGGAGTTAAGAAAACTGGAATACAAACAAACAATAACTCACGTTCGTGAACCTCCACGTTCGGCCAAATATTCTTTCCCTCTCCGATCACTCCTCCTTGTCCCCTGTCCAGGCTAGCCTTGATTGCAGCAGGGATCTGTTGGGAGTAGGCGTGGGATATACCGCGATCGAAGAGCTTTCCAGTTGCGATTCCATAAATGGTTGAAGGTAAAACTATATACGTGCGTACATAGCCTGTGTCGCATTTCGCGGAATTCAGCTCTATCTCTAGGTATCAATCGGAAGTGAGACTGACCTTCCTTATCCGCAGCAACGACTTCCAGGTCAACCAATCGGTGGAAAGCAATATCAGGGAGAGACTCGATTTGTTCAGGATCGGTGTCGGCATAAATTACATCCGTGTCATGTAGGCCAGCAGCATTATCCATCAACACACCTAAGAATTTCAACCCAACGTCTAGTATCGTTCTCTGTGACAAATAACAGAAGGCATCACCTGTTCCTGACTGTCGAGATGGGAGTCAGTATCCATGAGAAAACCCACACGTATTCGACACACAGTGTGAATGTAAATAGGAATCTTCCCGGTCTTGTCGTAGCGCGCTTTCAGCCCGTGAAGGATGGCCTTGGCAGCCTTTTGGTCATCCGCGTCCGCCTATACACAGGGTTCAGCACGGAACAGGAGACCAGAGACGATGGAAGCATTATTACAGTGTGTATTATGACATCTGATGCAGCAGCGAGCTCAGTGAGTTTGTCGAGATCAGATAAGGATGCAACAGTAGTATTGACGCCAAGCGCATTCAACATTTTGGCCTTGTCGGCACTGCGAACGAGTGCAGTAATTTCAAATATATCACTCTTGGGATGATCGAGTAGACGCTGGAGGACCGAGCCGCCAATATAACCTGAAGGGTGTTTAGCATGGATTCCGAATAGAGTACTAGTGACTTAGGATACCTGTGGCGCCGGTGATAAAGATGTGAGTTTTGGATGTCATTGTTGGAGTCCGAGAAAACCTGCATAATACTGTCGCATGAAGCAACCCCTTTATATATGTGTGATGTCAATGTCAGAGGTTCTGGCGCAATGTGGCTGCCAGTGCTGCCAGTGAAAGCTTGGATCAGTCAGGCTCCGAGTCGGATTCGTGACGGTCACGGTCAACCAGCAAATTCCCTGAGTTTCCGAGTTTCCAATGCCTCATAACTGAATATAACTATGTAATTTCCATAATCCTTTACTTACAGTAGCACATTCTGTATTTTAGTGATGCATCATTACAGTAGAATAGTTATATTGTAAGTACGTTGTTGCAGAGCGACAAGGAGGTTATAAGGGGGTTATAAGATAATTATATCATAGCTGCACAGCGCCTTCTTAGGCTTACATCTGCCCTCCGGGGGCAGCAGCATATGTGGCGCCAGAATTTGGCATTGCGAACTGAATTGGTGGCTCCTGTGGCTGTGACAGAATACATTACGTTGTTGTAACCATCACGCACTTTCGACATTTCGAGGGTTTGGCTTCTGTTGAGCACCATTGCGCCGTCAGATCATTCTGAACCCTCTCTTCTCTTCAGTCGTTTGATTTGATTGCTCTGGGCAGGAATGGACGATACACATGAGTCTAGTATCAACATCAAATGCGTTCTGCTCCTCTCGTCTCTGGCCGTAGTGCGTACCAGAGTCCCTCTGGTTCTTCCATTTGAAAGTCTCTCCGGGAGTCAGATCTAGTCAGAAGCGGGCAAATACTTATGAGGTATGGTGTATGTTTCACACGATGACAATTCTTACTTGACTTCCCCATAGTTCGAGTTTCAAAATCCCTTGTCACTCTCAATTGCAATTTGTCCAAAGTGCCGGCTTATGAAGATGATTGGATGTTGGGGGCGGTCCCATTTACTAGGGATCTCTTTAAACTCTTTTTTTGCAGTGATATGTCTCTTCAGGGAGGCGAGGCCTTTTTCAGGACCTCAAGAGACACAGAAGTCATGGATCAGGGCGGGCACAGGGGGTTCAGTATCAGTATTTGCGAGTCCAACTAATTTTTTTTCTATAGTAATTTAATACACTATACCGCGTTGGAATTAGCTTGGTTGAAGTGGTAGTGCGTCACCTGCTGGTTTTACGTCCTCGACAATTTTAATACATCTTACCGTTTCAGTACTGTACGTGTTCCGTTCCGTGCAACCCCCGCATCGACCTTACAGTAGTCAAGACCTCGATAACGTTCAAGCAGACCTTCCTAAATTTGGGTATGATAAATATGATTATCCAAATAACTAGTAAATGGGCTCTACCGAGTGTTTGAGCCTTTTAGAACGGTATCTCCCTTCAGTTCACACAGCCCCTGGCCTTGTCTGAAACACTATATTCTTTTTGGCGGTCTGGTGTTAGTGGTGCTCACTTCTCAGAGACGCCGTTGGGTATTTATACACCACCATGAGGGATCGACAGCCCACCCCTACCCATTGACACTGGGGCGCCTTGAGTCTAGGGAACCCTTTTGCAAACGTATTCATTCATCATGCCTGCTCTGATTCCCGTCGATAATGTCCTGGGAGTTTTCTTTCTCGGTGTAATATTCTCATCTATGTGGGCGACCACCTCTCCCTGTATCTCGGCTGAGAACTGACATAGGGGGTGCAGAATTTACGGAGTGGTATGGCTCCAAGTATACTCATACTTTTCTCGGCACTGTAAGGGCGACGGGCTCTTTTTGAAATATTTTGTAAGTGTCCAAGTCTTCTGGTCCTCCCTCTTCTTAAGGTTTCGCGTCTAGGTCACATTACTTTTGTAAGGCCATGCCAACACCATCGCCGGCACATGACACACTTAATAGAGCAGAATATTGGATACGCTGCAATTGGCCTTGGCCATTCACGCATTTTATGTCGCCGGGATAACCAATTTTGGTGATTACTTGGCAGATCTTAGACCAACGTGGTGTGTAGAATATCCCACGTCACTCGAGGCTGATTAAACCCAACGACCGTTCTAGGAGTCTCAAGATCCAAACTTTTATTGGAAGTATGTTTGTCTCCCCAACTTCGCATGTGCATCTGTTCAAGTTGGGCACATCCACTTCCCAGTCATCCTTACCTGTTCTGTCCAGCAGTACGTCTCGCACCCTTCGATCTAAATGCCATCTTACCATGCGTCACACTTTCATGCTAGATTTTACGCCTGGAGAATTTACCACCGTAAGCATCTCGTAGAGTCAATTGAGGGCAACTGACGTGCCAATGCCTTTGCGTAATAGTGAGCATAGGTCAAATCCACATACCTGCATTTATTGTGATCTATTCCCTCACGGACGCCCTTCCGTTTGCTGATATGCCCCTATTTTAGGTGATCCTGTCATTGGCTGAGCTAGGTAAGGGCTGCCTTATTTATTGGTGTCCGGGGAAGCTTAGAGTGCCCTTCGATAGGTCTTGGGATTGGTGCGCGATGCATATGTTCTTCATTTAGTCCTCCGACCTTAATTGTCTCCTCTCTTTCAGTGTACCTCGTTCATTGGCAAGTCACATCACAGCTGCTATTCCCGTTTGTAATGTCGCTTATTCTTCACTCCAGCTTTCACTACCCGTATTTCGACCAAGCAAAAGTCCAGATCGTGCGTCCAACGTCTGCATATCTTTTCATGGGGTGTTTGATCGCGAAATTCTAGCCAAACTTGATCGCAGGCCTCTCGATACAAGTGGCTTGCGACTTGACCATCACCGCGAGTATGGTGTACTACTTACTTACGCGACATGACACAGTAGTGAAGCGGTGAGCAAAATCTGTCGTACGTTCTGTCCGATTGTCGAAACGACCGACTTGCCCGAGCAGGGCCAATCTTGCGATTACCACGGTGCTTGCTCTTTATTGTATAAGCAGTGGGGCGCTCACTCTGTTCGTACCCTTAAGTTTTGACCTGTTGCATTCTGTGGTCTCACCTTCTTTGCAGTGTATTTGCAATAGCCTCCCTCGCTACCGTACGTGAGCGACGTAACAGTATCCCCAATATGTCGTTAACCCTTCCCAGTTTGTGCGCTTAACTCATACCCTCATTTACGTTCTCTTTTTCTTTATACTCGTGCGCCTCTACTCGTGCGCCTTTATGGCCGTGTTAGTCCACACGCACATCCCGTGCTTCTCCGTTTCTAACGGCTTTTTTCTCTCGAATACAGACTCAACTCACGTGGCCGCCTCCGCACGTCTCTCAACGCCGAGGTCGAAAAAGGAACGATCATCTCCTTCTTTCACGGCACCTCCACCCTCAGTCACGTCGGGGGCTCAGACGTAACCAGCGCAGGTGCTAGCGCCAGCGCCTCCATTACGGACGCCATCGGCCCCCAGTTCGCCACGCATAGCACCATCAGCGGCATCTCACGAACAAAAGCGAGTACGCTGCGATTTGCCGAGAGTGAGTTGCGGGGTCTCAGTGAGGTCGACGGTGCGAAGGCCGAACATGAGCGGACTTCCTTCGTAATGGGTCCTGCTGTGAACCCCTGACCTCCTTGTGCTAGAGAGGCTAGTCCTTGACGGATACGTAGGTTTGTCGATAGGCTATATCATACCACAAATCGTTATTTTGGGCATACATTACTGAGTATTTCCGGTTTGTAACATATCTTTCAGCGTTTGCTTGTCCGCAAAGAGGGATATCCACCGCACTCGGTTTCTATCTGCTACAGTGATATTTCCACTGGTGGTACAGTGACATTCGTTCAGTAATGCCATAGCATCTACCCCCACATAGATTGAGACGGAGGGCCGTATAGCTGATTCCGATGAAGCAGGTAGCAGCAGGCGCACACATCCACAAGGCGTTGGGGCTCGTTCAGCCTACGTAGTGCTAACGAATGAAGGCGGTTAGAACATGAGGACCGCAGAGCAAGCTCGGGATGCAAGTCGGCAAGAGTCTCAGAGATGAGGGAATATAGTAAACGGAATGAGCGGATGCAACGACAGGCAAACCGTGCCCCGCCGAATTGCAGTGATTCTGGGCCGCCGTGACCAAGTTCAAGTTGGTAACCGTGTAACAGTGAGGCGCTCGATGACCGATGATCCTGCTCCGGTGTTCGTGCGCAATTGGATGAGGTATCTGCTTCAACCCCGACCCGAACAGGCAGATCATAAAGCTGTTGGGACTATGATGATGTGACCCGCGATCGCAATATAACCTTCATAGGGAACCATCGAGGACCACGTTGGTCGTTTCGGGTGCAAGAGGGCGAGAGGAATGGAATTACCTCTGCTCGTCTTCGGCCTTAGGTGATATCATGGCACCAGTTCTGGGTTCTCTCCCACGTCGTATAACGCCTGCGGATACGCTTTTGTCAGGTCGTATCGGTCGTTAGCCTTCATGTGATATCTTTCACACGTGGGGGTGGTCAAAAGCGGCATCGAATTCAATATAATTCCGTTCCTGCACTGGAGTTGAAAATTACCTCCTTTCCCTCTGTTCAACTTCGATCGGGTGCTGTCTTGAAAATATCCGGGATCTATAGGTTTTCCGCTGGCGATCCCATAAATAGGACCATAGCTTGTCTCACATTTGCGAAATTGGAGGGGATGTCGTCGTTGTCGAGTGCTTCCTCTAAATTCCAGTCTGAAACAGATTGACCCGCAGCGGCAATCACCAAGTTGACGGTTCAATGGAGAGCAGTATCGAGGAGACTCGATTTGTTCGAGATTTGGTGTCGACGTAAGTCCACTCTGGGTCCCCGCGTGCCAGCGGCGCCATCAAAGAGCACGCTCGAACGGCAAATGTCGGAGGGCATCATCACCTGTCCTTGGCGGTAAACAAAGTCAGCGACCGTGAGACAAATAACACTGCGCTGGACACGCCGTGTGAATATAAATAGGGATCTTGCCTTGTCGGAAAACACCTCCAACCCATAAAGAAGGGCTTTATGTCATCCGCATTTGCCTGTTCAGCACGGTATGAGAGACCAGGGGAGACGGGAACCTGATTACGGTGTGGATAACGACGAGCTAAGCGAGATTGGACAAGGGTGTGACGGCAGTGTTGATATTGGTAGCCTTGTCGATATGTGAGCAAGTCCAAACGAAGCCCTTTTTGGGAGGGCGAAGTAGACGCTGGACAGAATCTCAAACATAACCTGGAGAGGGCATAGATTCGCGAAAGCGCCAGTTGCGCCGGTAAGGGAGATCTGATTTTTTGATGTCATCACGGAGTATGAGAAACCTTCGTCCCGATTCCCTATGCGCACTGTGCACGGGTTGGAGCGGCGCCGAGGATCATGCATCGATCATGATCAAGTTGCCGATTCCTTTCACACGGAGACGACTGTCAGCATCAAAAATGGGAGTCTCTGGTCGGGTTTTAAAACACCGTTGTTCGCACCTGCGCATCTGCGTCTCAATTTTACACAACGCCGGTCCCTATAGATACCCCTCCTCAAGTTCTGGTAGTATTGATAAGAGAGCTTGAGGAGGTAATGTGGGTTCATTGGGCTGGCAACTAGGAGATGCGCGAGAACATGTCCCAAACGCGGTGGCAGTGGAGCCCAAAACACCCGGGCCAGCGCTCGAGTTTGAGATAAGGCCGGGTGACGCTGTCGGAGGGTGTATTGCAGTTGTCGCCGGATCAAGGGGAAGGCATTCAGCAACTCGAAAAGGCAAGACGGGGACAGTAGCAGTAGCTGTGCACCAGGTCTTGATCGAACCAGGGAAGAGGTCCGATGACGATGCGGGTGAATCGACGAATTCACAACTTTCACGGCACGCGGTAATTCGCTAGTGGGTCACAAGGGCACCATCACACTGCGTCAAAGCTGGTCAAGGTGGTACAGCATAAAAGAGCCACACCCGGCCATTTCTACAGTATGATCGGGAGTATATTTCGCCGGTGGGAAGGGGCGAGCGCTCACTGGCCCTGGTAACTCATTTAAAGGAAACGAGTTTATTATTAGTCATGGTGGTGCACTACTCCTCCATGCTTACTGTGAGTTGTTTAGGTTTGGTGTTACTAAAGGCTCGGACTGACAATGTTAGCTTCAGGTTGAACGTTGAACGTCATACACAAGTGTCCCAGTGTACAGAAAATCGGAGTCTGTCGCTTACGAGAGACAAATCCTCCGCCTCCGTGACATCGCCATCGCGTCTGTAAGTCAATATGTCCAATGTACCAGTTTTAGTTTCTTCCATCTCGACACTCACTGGCATTGAATCCTGTTCTCCCGTATCGTAACAGCCTCACCTCTTTTGGTCTCACCTCTTTGGTCTCGCCTCCGTTTGCTGACCAGAAGTTTGTATAAACCTCAAGATCGACTACATTGCGCAGTCAGAAATGTCCGCAGATGACACACAGGGTCGGTCCTTCGGCCCTCAACAACAATGGGCCGGGTTGCGACCTCAACAACCATCGTATGTTTATCCGGGTTCTCAGCCCACAGAAGAAGAGTCAAGTCTTCAAACCGCCGTTTCAGTTTCTCATGACCACTCCCCCGACGTCCCCTCCTTTGGCTATGGCCCTTCTTACAACCAGATATCTCGTTCGTCCTCACTTCTGCCTTCGTCCGGTCAGTACTCTCGTCCGGATACCGCTCAACTCCAGTATCCATCCTATCCCAACCCCTCCTACTCCGACAGCCAACAACCTCGTCACAACTACTTCCCAACTTCTCAGAATTCTTTTGATCCAGCGATCTCTACGATGGCCAACCCACCGTATGGTACTCCAACAGTTTCGGACACGTACACCTCTTCACCTTTTCCTCACCAATTTCCTGAGCTCCGTCCGGCTCATAGTTACAGCGCTGGCTCATCCTTGCCTGCTGTCACATCCCTTGACACCCTCGCGCCGACAATCTCTACGTTTGATGCCCCTCGTCATCACACACCTACCTCCACTGTGAGCAACAAACGCCAGAGACCAGAGGATCAAGATCAGGAAGGGGATGTCAACTCTCAGGCACGGGGAGATACTGCCTTGTCCTTGGCTGAAAAACTGAAGCGCGCTTGTGCTCGTTGCCGGGGTCTCAAAGTGAGACATTCCCCTAGTCCTCCGTGCCGATTTGGATCTAAACGTCAGTGCATAGGTCCGCTGCCACTTTAGGGATGACAGGGATACATGCGACCGATGTATCAAAGCATCCCAGGAGTGTATTATTCCAGGCCGGAAGCAGAGGCGACCTCCGCCGTAAGTTGCCATCTCAGTCAGTCAAATGCATAGCGGACTTTCTTATCTGTTCTTTCCGCCCTTTCCCCCTTTTAGCAAACGTGAGCTCCTTCTCGCCAAGATTCGGGACCAAGCCACCCGGATTAAGGAACTCATGGCCCAACTCGAGGCGACGCAGATGGCTGATAAAAATGTCATGCAATTGACGGCTAATCTCCCCACTGAATTTGCACGTTCCTCAACCTTAGGATCGCCGGCAAGCGGATCTTTTGTAGATTCTTCTGGCTACGTCGACGTCTCATCTCCGTTCGATTCTGCATCGTCGTTCGGTGCCGCCCATTCAAATATCAGCCAAGAAAACTCAGAGTGGATAGCGAAAGCACGCGAAAACCTCGAAGCTTTTGGTGACTTCATTCGCTTAGGAGGCTCGAGTACAGCTAGGAGCGATCTTGTCGATCAGGACCTAGAGGACTCTAGTTCAAGTGATGACGGACACCTCATTGACGGGGATAGTAGTGGGAGCGAGGATGAACTCGACGTTGACCGACTGTCTCCTGAAATACGAGGCACCGTCCGCGAACGAACACTTTCTGGAAAGGGTTCTCCAAGTGGCCGTGCGAAGATGGTTGGCCTTCCCGCCCAGGCCAGCCCATTCGGTATGATGGCTACACTTAGCGTCAGGAACATCAAGCCAAAAGGGTCAGCAAGCGTTATCAGCGATGTGAGCGACTTGGGGGTAGCAAACGAGGACTTCTTTCGAATGCGTAAGGAACCAACTTGAATGGCCCTGCTGCCTCTAACTGGTTCAGCTGCAGCTACGGATCCGCTTGGCCTTCCGGGACACCAGACACCTCCTCTCCTACGGAAGAATATCATTACACCTGCGGAAGCCGAGAAGTTATTCAAGATGTATTCGTTTCCTTTGTTACCGTTTGAGCCATTCTGACTTCCTGTTAGCTACTTTGACTGGATGAATCCTTCTACGTCGCTCCTCGATCCTAAACTATATACGGCTCAACAAGTCTACTGGAGGTGTCCGTTCTTATTCACAGTCAGTCAGTCACAGTCACTACGATCCAAGGTAGAGCCGTCTCACAGGTTGCTTTATAGTATGTGCGGTTGCATCACGATACGATAGCGAGCGCCCAGATTTATATCCGACTGCTATGGAGTACGCACGCCAAGAAGCTGGGGCCACCTTCTTAGGCGGCCAGAAGCGGGTCGAAGTTGTCCAAGCATATTATTTGCTGAGCTTGTATCCCGTCCCTATGCGTCGATGGGAGGACGATCGTTCTTGGATCTACCTCGGACAGGCAATCCGTGTGGCGATGGACATGAATCTCCACCATCCGAATACTGCGAAACCTCAAAACGAGCTGCATGCCCGTGAGATGTTGAACCGGACACGTGCTTGGTTGAACTGCTTCAACCTTGATCGCTCTTATGGATCACAGTATGGCAAGATGGCGATCATTAACAACGAAGACTATGTCGCGAATCGCTCTTACGAGTGGTGGAACTCCTCAGAACACAATATGGAACACTTCGATATTCATCTCTGCGCATACACCTCCGAATTGCGAGTACTAAACGATTTTTTGTCGATGGTATATAGCAACCCGGAGCATCCGACTGGCTTGAACAAGGTAGGTTTCTCCTGCAATGTCTTGTGTTTTTTGTCGTACTAATGTCTCCCTGTGTTTTTTTCACAGGAAATTGATCTCGGGAAGCTGGCAAGTGACACAGACGACAAGATTGAACAGCTACGCCTTCGATGGTTTGATATGTTGGAGAAGACAAACATAGACGAACCGCAAAACCGCTTCCGCATAGGACTGTTGAAACTGGGTTATAGCTACGCAAGGCTAGTGGCCTTGGCGTTTGGTTTCCAGCACGCTTTTGGCAAGAGCAACACAGACGAGAATCCTTTTTTGATTAGAGTACGTCACCACTTCTTGTCGATCCCGCTGTGCCAACCCTCGGCCTACAGTGCATTCGTGCCGCGGAGGACGTGGTTAATGCTATGGTAGACGATGTCGGGATTCCTTCACAGAGTGAGTACCGATCAGCGGGTGTTGTTTTTCCTCGTCTTAACTTCGGCTTAGGAATCTACGTCCGACATGGGCCCGAGTCGCAGACAGTTTTTGTCGCATTCTCTTGCACATTCTTGATCAAAGTGCGTCTTCTGTCGCACGGCATTCATAAGTTACGTTTGTCTGATAGATGGTTTTAGTTATTGCAACCGAAATACGCGTCATATATCTCGCCGGAACAACGCGCCGAGATTGTTAGAACCGTAGGACGCGCCGTAGAGTTTCTCGGTGCTCCCGATATAGGTGTAGACGATCGCCACGGCCCACGACTCTATTCTCGTTTCATCGGCGGGTTACTGGAGCGCGTGAAAACTCCACCAGCCACTTCGTACCGCCCATCACGGTCCAAGAGAAAGAGTCCAGGATTCTCGGCCACGGGGCACCATGCAAACCTTACACCGCCAGTAGCGAGACCAGCTACCCCGACCATGAATTACTTCGAACCACTTCCGAAGCGAACCACGACACCTTTCGACCACTTTGCATTTCCAACGGAATCTGATCCGTCGGCTCTTACAACTACCACGGCTCTTGGTTTGACGGCATCAGAGTTCTTCTATGCGCCTTTACCTTTCGATAATGACCTGCTCGAGTCGATGCAGACATTGTCGTCGCTTTCCGAGATGGATGATACAATGTTGCCAGGTATGCACGCATACACCTATTCATTGTTTTCGAATCGTTTTTGACGTGATGGATTCCCATAGGTTTTGGATGGATGAAACAAATGCCACCTGTAGACTATGCGCAGTATCAACAGATGGCCGGAGTGTATTATTCTTGATGGTTTTCTTTGATACGAGCGTGTTTTTGTCAGATATCGTATGTGGATTATCTTATCAGATTATAATCAGATAAGGCTAGCGATTCCAGCCTTTGACTTGCGATTCGTTGATTCTCCAGATCACAATGACATTGTCTTCTGCCGAATGCGCCTCTTTTGCTACAATCGCACGTCTTCTCTCCTGTCTCGTCACTGAATCTCTCGTTCGCGCCATATTCCTTCCTCTCCAATGCTCCGATTGTGTTGGCATCGGGGTCGTACTAAACGCGCCTGTATCAAACATGCCCGCGACAGACTGCATATCTTATTCGGAGGGTGATATTCTTGCCATTATGGTACTCAAGCACGTCCCAGTATTCAAGCACAACTCGAGTGATCCTCGTGGGAAAGAAGTCGGACTACTGGACCCGCTAGACATGTCTTCTTTGGTATTGGTGACCGTCACACACAAAGACTCAGACGAAAACGAGGAGGTACTGCTCTGAAAATTCTCTCAAATGGGTTTCACATTAAGTAAATGCAGCGATCTCAGAGCGATCTGGTCTCGAGTGTCCAGGAAGCCCTTTCCACTCCGGGATGGTCCATCTCGCCTACCACCACTATGAAGCAAATGAATGATCCCTTGGTCCTTTGGGAAAAGTTTGCCTTGAGTATCGATCTAGACCCAACCATGCGTTCCGATATCTCGGGCGAGCTTGCAAGTTCTATGGAGTGGCAAGCCTACTCTTACGATCACCCGCCGAACGCGCCGACGCTCCTGTCTCCCAGCATCGACTGGGAGCAGTCGATTGTCGAGGGACATCCCACCCACCCTGTAAGCACGTCCTCAGTGTACGTCCGGAAGTAACTCACCCATGAAACTAGATGCACAAGACACGGCATTTCTTGCCCCCTATGCCATCACTAACTCCAGGGAGCTACGACTTGTATACCCCACGTTTGCGCTTTGCCATCCTCCCTCGAGCGAGTTTACGTGTTACAGGGGATTTTGAGGCGCTTATTCAACCGATTCTCGAAGGAGCAACGAACAACGCAGGAAGGGCCCTCGATATACCAGAGAACCATATCGTCGTACCAGTACACGAGCTTCAGGTGTCGCATATACTCGACAAGTTCGAAGAGGCAACGGTCTGTCCGGAGGAGTTTAGTGTTCCTGCACGTGCCCAGCAGAGTATCCGGTATGTGTTTTCGAGTGTATCGTCCTCGAGCAGTCTGCTTATTCGTCCAAACTAGCTCGGTGATTCTTCCAGATATCTTACACGCGACGCACCTGAAACTCGGGGTTGGGATCAAACTGACGTCCGCGGTTCGCACGATATCACCCGCAAGCGCGTATGTTGGCCCTCGCTTCTCCGCACAAGTCGTTCCTGCTCTGCACTTTGACCCGTCGTTGCTCACGGTTGCGCGGGAGCTGGCAAGCGTCGTGCACGTTGCACCGGACAGCGACGTCGCGAGACATTGCGCTGCGATCGTACGTGAATGCCACGAGAACGGTAGTGAGGCCCGCGGGGAAAGGCTGATCGTCTGCACGAGCCTCGTCGAGCGCGGTCACGCAGGTACGGACGGTGTTACGCCGAGCGTCGTGAGAGTATTTGGGCTGGATACAGAAGAGAAGCGCGTCGAGTGGCTCGACAAGTGAGTGAGGCCCTCCTCCCTCCATTAGGCATTATCCGACCTATCCCCCCACAGTTTTGTGCGCCTGTTCTTCGCCGCATTCCTACCGCCGATGCTGGAAGACGGCGTCGCGTTCGAAGCACACCCGCAGAATACCGTCGCGCGCTTTTCCCTCGCGGCCCCTCACGAACTTCGCGGCTTTGTGATCCGTGACTTTGGTGGACTGCGCGTGCACCCGCCCACCCTTCTCAAGTCCACTGGTGTCGCGCTAGACGTCGTTCCGGGCCACTCGATCGTTGCTGACACGCTCGACGATGTCTACACGCGCATGTACCACACCATGTTCCACAATCACCTCCAACAACTCGTGCGCGTGCTTGGGCTCCACTATGATGGTAAAGGATGGCAAGTGATACGCACGCGCCTTCGGGAGGCTATCCCGCCGGGTCATGCGCTCGAGAGGGCTTGGTTGGGTAAAGAGGCAAAGACACTGGAAGGAAAATGCTTTATGCGCATGCGCATGGTTGGGGCGTATAGACACGTAAGTTCATTTGCCCTGATTCAAGACGCTTTTTTGACGAGCGTGTCCGTTGCAAGCACTTGCATGGACCCTTCCCTAACCTATTACACTACACTGGCGTCAACGATGAGAGCTTTGTCGTCGATTAGAAGGTTATAATTCGGATCATTCTGGTCGTCTTGTGAGCCCCAGGCGGGTACGCGGAGTTTCCTTCAGAACAACCTTTTCAATGTGAATGGGCTACGAACATAAGGCTGTCGGACGGGCGAGTGGAGTTACTACATTTCTTCTTGGTCGAGCACAAGACCTGTGAACGTATAGCATGGCAAAGCTCGCAGGGCTCTGTGTAGCCTATCATCTGTGTTCCCGATCTCGGTGCATTCACGTGCGGCCTTACCCATGATCACTATGGTGACCTGCGCACCTTTGATGTGTTCCCTAGTGATGTTTTCCGACCACATTTTTACTCAGCGACACTTCAAAAAAAAACACTTCAGTAGCACTCACCACTTGTTCGGCGACATCGCCCGAAGCATCCCCTCATTATACGACATTCCCTTACACCTCCAAACACATTCTGCTTGTTTCCGGTCATCCCCTTCGTTCTCTCGCATTTCCGACTCTCCAGCACGACCCTGCGACGCATTTAGCTGCGCTTCACTTTAGGATCTTCAATCACAAGTCACTGCCTTTCTCCTTGTAACCCATGGCATCACACAAGCGAGGTCTCAGTCGACGGAGTCAACACCTAGTTCTGTAAACTCTTGAAAGAATTTCAAAGTCCTCTGTTTTACTACGCTTACCATAAAACATTTGTCTGAACCACCCGTCCGAATCGATCGCGTGATGCGGTCTTGCAGGTACTCCGTGGAGCGCTTGCTATGTCCGAATCGATTGAATGCCTACACACGATCAACCAAAAGCGTGGACGCAAATACTTGACTCGCCTTCCCGTTCGCCTTTCTGCTCCCAGCCCTCTCGAAGTAAGACGGTTAATACCGCCGGGTTGCGTTATACACACCTCAATATTAATACAGGGGAGGATGGCATGCGGGAGTAAACGACACTAAAATTCCGGATGAGAAAAAGGAGCTCGATTGCGTGTAAGAAGATATTTGTCGCATGAACACCCGTGGTATATCTCGCTATTTTGGGAAGCGAAGAGACTCGGACGCGTAGTACATTCAAAAGGTTTCGATTCCAAGTAATCGGACCTCGATGAACGACAGCTCCGTGAATGACGGCCCGGGTTGTCACGAATTGCTAGTTCCCATAATGGCAAGTGCCTTGTCATACTCGCTTCTGTATCTAAACACTTCTTCCTTGTTGAATATACAGAAGTGCTCGGTCTCCCCTTTTGTCTCTTTTTTGTCCCAGAAGTCAGGCCCAGTTGCAGACCAAGTCGTGGGCACTCAAAGTACTCAAAGGCCAAAACTTGCCGCTATATTTGCCCTTCCTCTTGGAGTGGAACACCTCTGCTTTCGATCTCACTTGGATCCCTCAGCATCCTTACAATGCGGGCTTCCATGCTAACACAAGTGCCAACATGTGGGCTTCCATGCTAACAATTTGACTCCGTGCTTGTAGGAATTAAAACATGGCTTTACCAGTCTCCTGCATATATAGACGTCACCGGTCTACCTTTACTGTAACTTGTGATTTGTGGATTTTCTACAATGACGTCGTCCTCTGCCGAACGCGCTTCTTTTGCTACAATTGCACGTCTTCTCTCCTGTCTCGTCACTGAATCTCTCGTTCGCGCCATATTCCTTCCTCTCCAATGCTCCGATTGTGTTGGCATCGCGGTCGTACTGAACGCGCCTGTATCAAATATGCCCGCGACAGACTGCATATCTTATTCGGAGGGTGATATACTTGCCATTATCGTACTCAAGCACATCCCCGTATTCAAGCACGACTCGAGTGATCCTCGTGGGAAAGAAGTCGGACTACTGGACCCGCTTGACATGTCTCCGTTGGTATTGGTGACCGTCACACACAAAGACTCGGATGAAAACGAGGAGGTACTGCCCTGAAAATTCTCTCAAATAGGTCTCACATTAAGAAACTGCAGCGATCTCGGAACGATCTGGTCTCGAGTGTCCAGGAAGCCCTTTCCACTCCGGGATGGTCCATATCGCCTACTACCACTATGAAGCAAATGAATGACCCCTTGGTCCTTTGGGAAACGTTTGCCTTGAGTATCGATCTAGACCCAACCATGCGTTCCGATATTTCGGGCGAGCTTGCAAGTTCTGTGGAGTGGCAAGCCCACTCTTACGATCACCCGCCGAACGCGCCGACGCTCCTGTCTCCCAGCATCGACTGGGAGCAGTCGATTGTCGAGGGGCATCCCACCTACCCTGTAAGCACGTCCTCAGTGTGCGTCCAGAAGTGATTCACCCACGAGACTAGATGCACAAGATGCGGCGCTTCTTGGCCCCTATGCCATCACTGACTCCAGGGAGCTACGATTTGTATTCCCCACGTTTGCGTTTTGCCATCCTCCCTCGAGCGAGTTTACGTGTCACAGGAGATTTTGAGGCGCTTATTCAGCCGATTCTCGAAGGGGCAATGAAAAATGCAGGAAGGGCCCTCGAGGTACCAGAGAACCATATCGTCGTACCAGTACACGAGCTTCAGGTGTCACATATACTCGACAAGTTCGAAGAGGCGAAGGTCTGTCCGGAGGAGTTTAGTGTTCCTGCACGTGCCCAGCAGAGTATCCGGTATTTGTTTTCGAGTGTATCGTTTTCGAGCAATCTGCTTATTCGTCCAAAGCTCGGTGATTATTCCAGATATCTTACACGCGACGCACCTGAAACTCGGGGTTGGGATCAAACTGACGTCCGCGGTTCGCACCATAAGACCCGCAAGCCCGTATTTTGGCCCTCGCTTCTCCGCACAAGTCGTTCCTGCCCTACACTTTGATCCTTCATTGCTTACTGTTGCGCGTGAGCTGGCAAGCGTCGTGCACGTTGCGCCGGATGGCGAGGTCGCGGGACATTGTGCTGCGATCGTACGCGAATGCCACGAGAACGGTAGTGAGGCCCGCGGGGAAAGGCTGATCGTCTGCACGAGCCTCGTCGAGCGCGGTTACGCAGGTACGGACGGTGTTACGTCGAGCGTCGTGAGAGTATTTGGGCTGGATACAGAGGAGAAGCGCGTCGAGTGGCTCGACAAGTGAGTGAGGCCCTCCTCCCCCCATTGGGCATTATCCGACCTCTCCCCCACACAGTTTTGTGCGCCTGTTCTTCGCCGCATTCCTGCCGCCGATGCTGGAAGACGGCGTCGCGTTCGAAGCACACCCGCAGAATACCGTCGCGCGCTTTTCCCTCGCGGCCCCTCACGAACTTCGCGGTTTTATGATCCGTGACTTTGGTGGACTGCGCGTGCACCCGCCCACCCTTCTCAAGTCCACTGGTGTCGCGCTAGACGTCGTTCCGGGCCACTCGATCGTTGCTGACACGCTCGACGATGTCTACACGCACACGTACCGCACCGTGTTCCACAATCATCTCCAACGACTCGTGCGCGTGCTTGGGCTCCACTGTAATGGCAAAGGATGGCAAGTGATACGCACGCGCCTTCGGGAGGCAATCCCGCCTGGTCATGCACTCGAGAGGGCTTGGTTGGGTAAAGAGGCAAAGACATTGGAAGGAAAATGCTCTATGCGCATGCGCATGGTTGGGATGTATAGATACGTAAGTTCACTTACGCTTGATTTGAGACGCTTCTTTGACGAACGTGTCCGTTGCAAGCACTTGAATGGACCTTTCCCGAACCTATTGCATTACACTGGCGTCGACGAAGAGCGCTTTGTCGTCGAATAGAAGGTTATAATCCAGATCGTTCTGGTTCTGTTACGTTTTTCTTCATAACTCAACTTTCATCACTCTGACGTCTGACTCGACACCATTATGGCTTGGTCGTTCCAGAAACTTCGTATGACTCGATTCTCATAGTACTTAAGGACTCGTCTGTGACTCGTAGAGCTCTACGTTCGACCTATTGTAATAGCTTTCTCGAATACGACTCTTTTGGCTTCACGAACAACCCGACTCGATTCCCCAAGCGATTCCCCCAAGGATTCCCCTCATCATCGGAGCATCGCTCCGCCGTCTGCTTGAGCTTTCGAACTCCGAACCGAACTCGAACATACGCCTTATTGCGCGTAACAGGTTCTCTTGTAAGCTCCTGGCGGGTACGCGGGGTTTCCTTCAGAACAATCTTTTCATGGGAATGGACTACGAGAACAAGGTAGGTAATGTTTATCGGGCGGGCGAGTGTGAGTCGCCATGGCACCGTGACGTTTCTTCTTGGTTCAGCACAAGACCTGTGAACATATAGTACGGCAAAGGCTCTCAGAAAGAACTCGGGGGAAGCCAAGAAAGAAGTGATGGGTTAAACTCAAAGAACGAAGAGAGATTCTTGACAAGAAGCAGAAACATATGAAAATTACCATTACGCTGCACCCGCGGCCCAATGGTCACCGTATCGCCCACAGAAGCATATTACGATCCTGGCTGTAGGCACTGTAGGGGATTGGAACTACTTGATGACCGTGCCTACAGCGCACTATCTCAAACGATAGCAAGGATTTAACAAGATCAATTCTGGGTAAGTTAGGCGTCAGTTGTAATGCTTAATGCGGATACCGTGAAGTACTTCCTCGATACCTTCCTCTAAGCTCTTCTTCAAGTCCAGGGTACTTATTTTAACGGCAAGTAATCACGTCAACAACACATGAACTGCAGCGACAAGGGCAACGAAGCCCGGCCTGGCCGAGTTTCAACAACTGAAGTTATGTCTTGTTCAATATGTCCATACCAAACCTAATGTATATGCTGACACATAGCTCACTACACGACGACTAACTTATACGACATGCTTGACAAGTTAACATGTCTCAGTCTTCGAAACATCGATTTGTGACCCTCATCACCGCCGCCTCCGCTCCTATTGCACCACCCGTCGCCATCGAAGGCTTGACAAATACGTCTGTTGGACTCTGTTTGCGATGGCGTGTTTGCGACTGATTTGGAATGGAATGTATAGACACGACGTGGCCGCGTACATATGCCCGAGTAGTTGACCCAAAAGAATCATCACATCCTATTCTCAATTCCCACTATCTCCGGGCGAGGGAGTTCAGAACCTAAAAACGTCTTTGAGCGATTGCTTTTACTAGCGACCATTTTTGGAAAAGGTGTACGCGCCGTTGCCCGTCCTTACATTGATCTTATTGGCGGTGATTCGCTGTCGAGACCGAACCGTCACCACGCGGGCTCGTAGCCACCCAGCTGTCTGTGGATACCTCAAGAGTGGCAACGGGTTCCATTGGATGGCCCATGTCGGATATTAGCGTACCCACGACGTCCGCACGATTAGGATCCCTCGCACTGGCACCGCGCTTGCTGCGAGTGCGATCACGGCTTTTGGTGCCACTTTGACCAATTGTACGCACCATCGCGGGAGGACGGCCTCTTAGTGCTCCTCCGCTAACAGACGCGGAGCTGCCAGCACCAGCGACGAGGAAACGCCCCTCGCCCGATACCTCGCGAGCCGGCGTCGAGAACCGGCCCACCTGAAACCCGCTGCCCGCACTATTGCCCATCGAGACAGGCAGGGAGCTGAGGCCAATGGACCCTGACCGTACATTCCCAGGAGTAGGCGTGCTATTTGACGCGCGATTACGGCCGGAGCCGCCTCGGGGCTTCGAGAGCGAAACATCCCAAGGTTCGAGCCCAAGCGCGTCGAGTGGTGGGAGATTATCTGGCTTCTCCTTGCAGACATTCATGAACTGTAACAAGAAGTCACGATCATACCTACCATGGAAAAGTGTATAGATTAAATGGAATATCAAAAGCGGAAAGTACGCACCGGAACTTGCCATCCTGAGCGTTGACATTGAGCTCAACCTTAGGACTTTTAATACCTTCTGGGTAAGTAATGCGGTTGAGGTCTTCGATATGCCGTGCAGTGGCGAGTGCAGAAGGTATAGCACGGGGGGTCGTGCTCGTGCTCGTACTCTGGGGTATCGAGGACACGCTCGAGCTCGAAGCTGTTCCTGACATTGGCGAATCACGGCTCTCAGGCTTGGGGTCACCCTTCCTGCAACCAGAGACACTAGTTGGGGTGAAAGTAATTGGCGTGGCCTTGTCGATTTCTCCGATTCGTGACAAGCCCGCTTTAGCTTGCATCGCCTCTACGCGGCGTGCGATTTCGGCCGCTCTCACTCCAATTTGTGTACGGATGTCTTCGCGTACGGTGGCTACGAGCACGACATCCCCATCGTTCATTTGGCCAACTTCGTCCGGGCTAAGAGGCGCTGCTCTTTTGCACAGCGCAGTTAAAGCGGGAACGACCCAATGATCCACTGCGTATGTGCGGGCGAGGATGAGCCGGTCACATGGGGTCGGTGGCTTAATCGACCTCAACGCCAACTCTCGAAGTGAAGTGAAGCCCCAACGCGTGGAAAGATGGAGAACCGATCGCCACTGTTTATAAGAAATGTCGCGCTCTTCAAAACATCTAGTAGATACATACGTCTTGATAAACGGAAAAGAGGGGAAGGTATTGAGAACTCACTCTGGATACAAGACAGAAAGAAAGGCTTCGAAGTCCTCGCATTCGACATCTGCCAGCGATACGATGGTCGATAAAGCCTCATGGTCGCGAACCTCGAGCTGGGCAAATCGAGTTGAGAAATACGCAGAATCGCGAGAGAATAGATGACGGTGGACACAGTAGAGAAAACCATTGACCTGCGACTTGCTCAGCACATTGGGACATACTAGTACGCCATAACATGACTCACCAAGAAGGTGACATCGCCATCCATGAAGAAGTACTTGCTATGTTGTAGGAAAGAATCATCGCTCTGCTGGAGTGAGCCAGCTGGTGTCTCACTATCACCGGACCCCATCCCTAGAAAGCTCATGGGTCTGGCTCCAGACCCAGTAAGACGAGCTTCAGAGGGGTAATTGGAGATCACCTGAGAGTAAAGACTCACACGCAGGGGTAACGCCCGCACTCGATACAAGAGGAGAGATACTGCCATCGCTCCCTCCCCAAGAGACCATACTATGAGGTACCATAAGAGCAGAGTTGTTATCACTGGCAAGGTTGTTATCTGATCCTAGTCAATAAGGATTTTATGCAACACCGTGTTGGCGCTCGTGTTACGTCTTTATTCATGAGGGACCTTCATGTCCCAAAATTATCGTGTCAGTGTGAATGCAATTTTTAAAGATTGCAACAGGTTACCCTCTTTCCGTTCTCTTTCTCTGGAATCTCTGCCCCCGAAAAAATAGTAGGTTTAGTAGGCCCAGACCTGGTGGTCTTGCCAGTGCCACATGGTTCTGTTAGATGTACTAGAATTATGTCACGACCACCTGTAATCCAGTTGAGGCGATGTAATGCACGCGATAGAAGTGCGAAAGCCAATCCCACCTTGCTCCCCCTGACCGGGTGCCAGGCCCGGCCTGTGCGGAGCAGTCCGAGAGTGAGAGACAGGTCTGGGTTCCCGGCCCGGCTGTGTAACGACCCCAACGCGTTACTCTTCAAAGCAGAACAGAAGAGTCAATTGCTAGTAGATATACATGAGAAATTGCTACAAAACCATGATCTCCTTTTTTGGTTCCAGTCACCGCGTGCGCTAATTATAGTGCGTAACCCGCACGCCATTAACGACCTCGTACTCAGTCCCATCTTCCGCCCGCTCTAGCTGAGTGACACCATACGTTGATGCCCTGTTCTTGCGCCACGTTTCCTGTATGGGCGGAACACCGATAATAAACTTGTTAACGCCCTCACGTTGCACGACTGGACTGTCGAGCAGTGGCGCTATACGGACGTCGTCGGCCATGTAATGGAAGTAATACAAACCAAGCCTCCGGTAACCGTCCTGGTCAGATGGTGGCTTGATGACACGGTGTACTGCGGACTTGTAATAACCGCCTGACAGGTACTCCGTCGTGTCGCCGCAATTTACGACCTATGACACGATATCAAGAGAAACAGGAAAGAACAGTTCACCGTGACTCACGAGTGCATTTTCGACATGCCTAACATAGCGCCATTGACCATCCCAGTCTTTGATTTGCAAAGCAGTCACAGGTTGACTCCAAATCGCCGTAAAGCTCGTGTGGTCTACAGTATTTGTGAGAGTCGGAACAGACAGCGCGACATGCAACAGTTACCAGCATGGCCCTTCATCCAGACGTTGTCCGTTTTATTCTCCTCTTCCTGGGAACGGGGATTGCTAAGTGATGACGTCAACTCTCAGGGACAGACGGCGTTCGTAAATGACATCATACTAGAGCATAAATCGCCCTGGAAAAGTGATGAACAGATGATCGTGAGATATGGTTCGAGTGTACTCACAAAATGAGTGGTTGGTCTCGTCAAAGGGATGTAAGTCAGGTAGCGTATTTTCTGGGAGCTCGAGGCCCAGCGACAGAACCTGCGTTATGATAAGATATTATTACCAGGGAGCTTTGAAAAATTGACTGACTTTTGCACCTCGTTCAGGACTCGCCGATGAGTGAACTCGACGATCCTGCTGAACTTCGGGCAGGAACGGACGAAAGTACCTTACGGCGTGTTCTCGGCGAGAGTAGCGTCTCGGGGAACTAGTGTGTCTCAGCGAATGTTGACTCAGATTCTGTAGCAGTCTCTCACAGTTTATAGTGCTCGATCCTATCTTTGACTCCGTTGGCAATATGCTGATCGGAGGTCAGGACCTGTAGTAAGGCGCAATCGGAATTGCCACGTACCCAATACTGCTGGGAAGTTTATAGCCTAAGTACTCCCCCGGTTTCCTTTATAGCCGGGCTCGATAGCGGATTTTTTCCTCCTCGCTGACATCGTCAAAGCTAGAGGACGCAATATCGGACCATCACGGTCGACCTACACAAACGCTGTTATCTGACGTAGCCCATGGCATAATGAACTATACCCACAATTGCTTTATCGAGGCCATGATTGATCACATAGAAGAACCCTTGTCTGTGAGTGGCATCACGCGCCAGTCGCACCTGCTCGGCGCGACCCTCTGGCGTCTTAGCCTTAGCAAGATCAACAAACGTCAGATCGGCCCAGTCAACTAGCCAGGAATCAGCGCCCATAGAGGTGGTGAGTGGCTGGCTTTGCTTACTGTCTTCCTTCGTGACTGGTGCAGGGACCCAGCGTCTGACGGGGGGAAGGTTCGAAATGTTGGTGGGCATTATCTGCTGTGGGACCACACGTGGTGAGAGAATGTAAGTTCGCTTGAATGACGTCCCTCCCCTCGGTTCTGCTTTATAGGATTCCGCACGGAGGGAAAAAAGACCCGGATCGGATCCAGAGGGGTAAATGGGACCGTGTCAACAAACTACTGTGTGCGGAATGACTGTTCCGAAGAAGTAATATTGCAGCCCAAATAAGATATCAAGGTGGAGATGGTCATTGTGGTCAGGGGGGGCGTATACGTGGATGAGAGGGCATCGCAGACGCATACGGCGCTTCGGGGTTCCGGTTACTTTCCGAGATAGACGCAGGACCAGATTCGGGTTCTATGGCAGCCTCATGTCACCAGCGCGCACGAAATGTAGCCTCGCCACTGATGTGACACATCCATTTAGCCAGAAGGTGGGAGTGTCAATATGACAACCTTCGAGAAAACTAAAAAAAAAAACTTTTGGGACGCCGAGTGAGAGAAATTTTTAAGAAAAAGGCGAAAGCCATACGGGTACAGTTGGACCCGAGCGCCGTTCAACTTGGCAAATAGTCAGCGCGACAGCGTCGTCAGATCGCATATAATGTTTCATAGTTCATTGACATGCCGGGTAGATATGGTCACAAGCGACTTGACTTTGACAAGGTCGCCAAAGTCGCGGCCGGCAATGTTGATAGGCGGACCGGAACCGCCGTTGTTGACAGATGCCCAGACCTTGGCCTAGACAGATGTTCAAGCTCAACGTTCAACCATCAGGTTACCGTCACGAAGGGCATATATGGAGAATAGTGCAGACCCTGGACCCTCAAGTAGCGTCCCTGCTCATCTCGTAGCCTTTGAGGATGTGGGTACTCACTCGAGTACACAAACCAGGCTCTCGATCTACGCCGTGGCTCGGTGTCGTCTCCAGACTTGCAGATCAAGCCGTTGATTCCTGCCCTTGGAATAGCCGATGTCAGCGTTTCTCGAACAAGAACACTTCCTTTAAGATCTCCAAGCGTAGCCAACTGGCGTGCCAAACGATCCAAGGAGTTACATTTGACGTTGAAAATCTTGAGCGCCTGCGGCGCTGGGTTTTGGGATTAGCCATAGGCAATTGTTGTTTGCTGGTCCGGCCGTATACTTTGTGCTTATTCATTAATTTCAGTTGATTTTGACCTTGAGCAAGGTCCTTCGCTGACCTGCATATTCCCACTGTTCCCATTATACCCATTGAGGCCGAGATATTTCGTTCTTTTTTCTCTGTTCGTGTTTGTTTGAAATCGACCTGAATTAGTGCCTTCTCGGCATTTCCTGATTCGACAATATTCAAGGAAGGTCAGAGATCCATTCGTTCGCATTCGAGAACAGGTCATGAAGACTAATCAAGACGGTTCCTCGTCGTTTGATGGCCGGCGTGAAACCTTCTCGGACGGGTTCGTGTACGGCTTTTCTCATTTCAATCAAGAAAAAAGCTCCACTTCCAAACGCGGGTACTCTCAGGTATTGTCACTAGACCGTTCAATGATTTCTTCTTACCCACGTCGCTCCAGAGGTGTGTGTCGTGGTGTTGACGCAGCATCCATATCCAGACACTCTTCTGTGCGTTGCTTAACAAGCTGGGGCCCCTTCATCACAATCACGGAGATCCAATATTGGAGGTTGCGTCGCATAATATAGCAAAATGGTAATTGTCGACGCTCACAACGTCTAGTTCGGAATTATTTCAC
>JAKEYF010000585.1:0-26034 GCA_021527775.1 Lactarius sanguifluus
AGAGTATCTCCAGTCCTTATCTCACGGTTCGGCGATCGCGAAGAAACTGTGCGATTGGAGGTGTGGGCAACCTACGTCACCCTTCTCACACAAACTAGGCTGTATGGTGCTGGGTCACAGTCCAGGGACTCGGTCGGCGTAAAGCGGAAACGGACCCCAGACGGATCAGACTCCGAGGAGACGGCGTACTCTCTTTTACAGTCTCAGGTTCCTATGTTGGCCAAGGCTCTTTTGAACCAGTTGAAGTCCCCAAGAACGCCCAGTGGGACTTTGCAAGCTGGCTTTGGACTTCTTCATACTCTGCTACAAGTGCTCCCGGGTTCACTCTCGGGGCAAACTGGCTTGATTGTTTCTATATCCAAAACCATCCTTTCACAACCTCCGTCGACATCCAATTCAACGCTTCACATCTCTTGCCTGCAATTTACTTCCTCATTCTTTGCCTCACACCCTCCGCCCACATTCGCGAACTCTCTGCCGGTGTTGACTCCTGTCCTCGTCAAGAATCTTGGCGAGAAGCACCCGCGCGTTGCGTCTGAGGCGTTCAAGGCATTGTCCGCCTTGCTTGGAGCACTGAAGCCCGTAAAAAGCCAAGACTGGGTTGAATCAGTATATCAAGAGGCTATCGCGCGCCTCGCAAATCACGTAACTGATGCAGAAGTACGCTCATGCGCGGAGGACATCATAGGAGACTTGTGGATAAATGCACCGGATACCGTGCAAGCCAAAGACGGCCAAGAGTGGGAACACGTTTGTCGCGCCACTGGCCGCACGGAGGGCGCAGTTAAGGTCGTCACTCGCGTCGCACGCGAAGCCGATGTTATGGAGCAGTGGGTCAACGGCTGCGTAGACTGGGCAACCAAACTGCTCACGAAGAACGGAAGGACCGGCAAAGCTGAAGTCTTTGATTGTTTATCAGTGCTCCTCTCGAGGTGTGTTCTTTGTATGGTACAGCTTTGATTGTCGATCACTCACAGTTGACAGATACGAGCGCGGCGTGCCGGCTGATTTGTTACGCATTCTGATCCCCCAACTCAAGTCATACGTCTCAGCCACGGACATCTCACTCCAGTCACACGCGCTTTCCCTCTTTGCGCTACTATTGCAACTCTCACCCAAGTCCACCTTCCCAGAGGTCGAGCGTGAAGTGTTGACGGACGTCTATAGCATCTCGTGCTCGCCTCTTACCTCTGGTGCTGCCCTTGATTCAGTACTGGCGTTCTTCGCGGCGCTCGTCGAGGCAGATTTCCAAATAGCGACGCACGTTGTGAGCTCACTCACTAGAAATGCTCCAGAACAGCTCAAAGGGGATGTGTCATTTCCAAATGTTGCGAAATGCGTCGCTCAAGTCGTTAAGAGCCATCAAGTAATCGCAGCTGGTGTAATCGCTGAGTTCTCAAAAAATCTCAAGGTCTTTCCATGCCACTGATCAGGATATACCCACCTAAACTATTATTCGCAGAAGCGTTCAAATGTACGAGAGCTCTCTATGTCTCTCTTAATACTCGGGGAAATTGGTCGCTTTATGTGCGCTCGGTCCCATCAAACATTTAGCAATTACTGACACATACTCAGCGATATGTCCCCTCAACATGACGTCTTCGACGTCGCTATTGAATTATTTGCGTCGGACCAAGAAGATATCAGGACGGCAGCAGCTTTCGCTGCGGGTGAGGCGTTTTCCAATGCTAATTGCTATCCCGATCTCATCGTGTTTATTGGCAGGTAATATCGCGATTGGCAATCTTCACTTGTTCCTCCCTTTTATTGTCCAGCTCGTTAAGCAAGACGACTCCAAACGACTGCTTGCGCTCCATGCGTTGAAAGAAGTGGTAACACATACATCCACAAGTCATTTAGAGAATCTTGCGGACACACTGTGGGCTCCGCTCTTCGAAAACTCCGAAAGCGCAGACGAGAGCTCACGCGGCGTCGCTGCTGCTTGCATTGGCAAACTTATCACCACTCATCCTGCGCGATACCTGCCGCAGGTTCATGTACGCACGGAAAGTGATTCATTACTAATACGGGCTCACGATCGTCGCAGGCCCGCATTCGTGATCCTAACGCCGCTACTCGCGCAACCGTTCTGTCTGCGATCAGATACACTTTTGTTGACTCGTCTTCTGCCTTTGACGAGGTTCTGGCCCCATACATCCTCGACTTCCTCTCGCTCATGGATGATATAGAATTGGTGACTAATCTTGGATAGCGATTTATTTCTGGCTTAACAAAATATCTTTGTAGAACGTGCGCCAACTTGCCTTGAGCGTTTTCAATGCCGCAGCGCGAACGAAGCCCCACCTTCTGCGCGATCACTTACACACGTTGCTCCCCGCATTGTATCGCGAGACAACTATGCGACCAGAACTCGTCCGTACTGTGCAAATGGGACCATGGCAGCACAAGGTCGATGATGGTCTCGAAGCACGCAAGACGGCCTACGAGACGCTCTACACGCTGGTGCGTACATGCCGTCCGCCCGGGGTCTGCTTACCGGTGCTCATAACAGTTACAGCTGGACACATCTCTGACGAAACTTGACCTAAACGAGCTGCTTACGCACGTCCTCGTCGGGCTCGCGGACGTGTCGGATGAGATCAAGGTCATTTGTCACATGATCCTCTTCCGCCTCGCGCCGCTCGCACCGACTGCGGTCGCGCAGCGTCTGAGCGAGGCCACGCCGCTGCTCGAGGCCAGCATGAAAGGCCCGACGGTCGGCAAGGACACGGTCAAGCAAGACATAGAACGCGCGGCCGAGCTTCAGAGGAGCACGCTCCGCGCTGTCGCGGCATTGAGTAAGATTGCCAGCACGGGTTCCGCCCCGAGGTTTGACGCATGGGTGGCTGAGCTAAAGAAGAGTGAATGGCGTAACGAGCTGAACGAACTTGTTGGTTCATAAGATACAGGAGTGTGGCAGCGTTACTCGTATATGACTAAAGACTCACATCGCAACCGGTAGTGGTGTTATTGTATTTCAGTTCCCATGCATCGGCGGTGACGTCACCGAGGCGTCATCAGCGTAACACTGGTGCGAAGGCTTCAAGCTTCAACCACCAACACAACCCACCCCAATCATGACGACGTGGAAAAACTTTCTGGACGAACACGCTACATTTCCTTTCCCTCGTCTGCCAGATAGAGGCAGGCATCCAAGCTCAGCCGAGATATCTGAAATTATTGCTGGACAGATTACTCCAGTGTGGAAAGCCAAACACGCTATACGAGACGACAGACTTCCCGAGAAGCTTTGTACGTCTCTTGAAGACATCCTTGGGGACACACCTTTCCCACACGAATTCGAAGATCAGCTCCTATCAATGTTTGGGCGTCGTCTACAATTTTTCCGTACCCATGGCAATCAAGAGATGGAGGATCGAGACTGGATGTGGAATCGGACTGAAGTCCATGTAGGAACTCCGTCACGGCTGAGCACTTATGACTGACATTGGACAGGCTCGGGCTCTTTTAGATAAAGGTTTTCTTACAGTCGCGGGCTACTGTTTGGGGCTATTTGGTGGATATAATCTTGACCTCACTAGAACTGTCCCAGCTCTCCCCCCCCCCTAACATGTCACATGACATCACGTAATCACCAATCCAAAAACTCGGAACCAAAAATAAATTTTGGTTCGAAAATTATGTAACTTATCACAAACATAAATACAACATAATCGTCCTCATGTTTTTTTTTCTTCTTTTATTTGTGTGGTGTAAATATAGTACAAACAAAAGCAAATAAGGTAAGCAGTGCCACGCAGTGTCCAACCCCCCATAACCCTTCGGGCGTGCGGCCCCCTCCTCATCCTTTGGCCCCCCTTTACCCCACACGTGCGCAGGACACGCAAGCGCGGGACCTCGCGGGACAAGCCCCCACCCCTGCCCCTGTTTACCCACGAAGGGGAGCGCGCCCCCCGTATGCGCGCAACGGAGGCGCGGGACAGGTACGCCGTCCCCCTTTCGTCCCCGTCCCCGTTCACGTCGAACAGGAGACCCGAACACCGCCCCCGCCCCCGTTGACTCGCGAACGGGGGCTGCGCAGGAAGTGACACGCCCCCCCCGTTTGCGCACAACGGGGACGCGACACCCCCCGCTCCCTCCGTTCACGCGCGAACAGGGCACGCCGACGCGGGACAAGCCCCCACCACTGCAGCCGCCGCTCCCGTTTGCGCGCGAGGGGGGGTGGGGCACAGGAACGAGGTGCGCGGGACAGGTACGTCCCCCGTCTCTGCCCTCCCGCCCCCTCGTTTACACGCGAACAGGACGCACGACGCGGGACGGCGTGACAAGGCACGCGCATCCCCCCCTTCCCCCTCTTGCCGGGGACCCCGCGCGCAAGCAATGCCAGAGGCGGCGCGGTGGCCCCCCCGGTTTGCGCGCAGAGGCCACACGCAAACGAGGGGTCCACGCGCAGGGACGAGAACGGGCGCGCCCCCCACACCCGTTGCGCCCCGCCCCCGTTTGCACGCACGGGTCGCGCGCGAACGCGGGCGCGCGCTCTCAGTTGGAGTGCGCCCCTGGGTTCACGCGCACGCAACGTGCGAACCGGGACGCACAGAAGCGGCGCCCCCTCCACGACACATGGGCGAGCGAACCGGGGGGCGCGCTAGAGCCAAACGCGAACGGGCGGACGCACGGAAGCGCCCCCCCCCCCTTTCCCCGGTTCGCGCGCCAGGGCCAAACGCGAACGGGCGGCCGCGCGGAACCCCCCCTCTCCCGTGGGTTCGCGCGCCAGGGCCAAACGCGAGCGGGCGACCACGCGGAAGCCCCCCTCTCCCGCGGGTTCGCGCGCCAGGGGCAAACGCGAGCGGGCGACCACGCGGAAACCCCCCCCCCTTCTCCCGCGGGTTCGCGCGCAAGGGCGAAACGCAACCGCATGGCGGAAGCGCCCCCCTCCTCCGTGTATGCGCTCCGGGGGGCGCGCGGGTCGGGTGGTGCGTGACCGGGCGGCGCGCAAACGGGAGGCGCGTTGTAACCTGGTGGCGCCCACCCTCCGCTTTGCGCACAGGGGCAGCACGCATGCACGTGCTGCCCCTGTGCGCAAAGCGGAAGAGCACCGCCTCCCCGGTTCATGAGTGGGAGGATGAGGATAACGAGCGGGGGCACGCGGAATAGGGCGCGTGGCCCCCATTTCGACTTAGACAAAAAAAAGTACATATGTTATGTAATCTTTATTAACTAATAAACATGTTTTTCTTTTAAACAAACAAATAAGCAAAACACAAATAAAAGAAAAACAAACACAGGATGATTATGTCATATTTATGTTTGTGATAAGTTACATAATTTTCGAACCAAAATTTATTTTTGGTCCCGAGTTTTTGGATTAGTGGTCACGTGATGTCATGTGACATGTTAGGGGGGGGGGAGAGCAAGGACAGTTCCTCACTAGGGAGGACTCCGATGAGAGGGTTGACTTTACTGGGTTAGTCGATAACATACCTGTCGTTCTCATCGAGGCGAAATCACCCTCTGTCATGGAGGCGGTGGGCGATTCACTACCGCTACACGGATTCAAGTTGAATTGGGTTCCCAAGCAGCCTCTAGCGGTGAACGTTCTCCAGAAGGTGAGCGCGTGAATATCGCGTGAATTCTTAATGCGCACTGATTTTGACGATGTATGTAACTGTACAGGCTGCCTTATACCTAGGCATCAAGAAAATACAATGGCTATTTCTTACATGCTATAATCACTGGGTCGTCTGCCGTCTCGTCAAAAAAGCAGGAAGAAAAGATCCCTTTCTTGCCTACTCAGCTAGTTTCAGTATTGAGAATAGCTCTCTGCCTTTCCGAGCATTTCTCGGCGCGATCTTGTCCACTGTAAGACGTCTTCCCGTTGAGTCCAGCATACACAATCCCAATATGAAACTTGATCAAATTCTGGAAGACATGGATGGCGGGCCTCTACCCGAAGACGACATTGAGGATAGTTCAGGAGGTTATCGGGGTAGCTCAAGGACAGCTCCATCAAAGGTCCCGAATACCTGTGCCCGTGCGGCTGCTAGTCGTCAGGTTGCAGAGTTGATGGTTCTTCCAATACCATACCTGATCGTTTCCTGTTCACGCACTGACCTACTTGCAGATTACGTCGTCCTCCCCACGATTCCCGAAATCTTTCCAACTGTGGATCCATCTTCGCACAGCACCTGCTAACACATTTGTTCTTCCCGAGAATGGAAAAGGCACACAACGTATATGGTTGACCCGCCACATAGGTTATGGATCGACCGGCAGTGTCTGGCAAGGTCATTTCGACAACAGTAACACCCTGTATGCAATCAAGATCGTTGAGCTTCTGCGAAGCTCTGATTCAGAGCTCCGACAACGGTTGTGCAACGAATTTGAGGTTTACCTTACCTTGGAAGAAGCGTACAGATCTGGGCGACTACGTGATCGCATCACCCCGCATTGCCATGGGGCTTATAGTGGTGATAGGCTCGACGCCCTGATTCTCGAACTGTGCAATAGCACTCTTGAAGGCTGGAACAACCTCAGTAATTCGGAGCTGTGAGTACCAGCAGTCGTGTTGATGTGATTTTTCCCACATCATCAATCTTTTTCCTACAGAAAACAGGTCTATGGGATGGTACGAGACCTCCATAGAGTAGGGATAATACACGGAGACCTTGAACCACAAAACGTCGCACGCGTTGACGGAGGGTCCCTCCGTCTGATTGATTTTTCAAGTAGTACCAGACACACTTGCGTGGAAAATCTGGTATGGTATTTTGTTTGCTCCTTTTATTTGACACTTAATATTAGAATAGGATGAATCGGATGAAGCTTTGTCTACGCAAGTCCCACCTCGCAGGTGTGGCGAACTACAAGCGATGAGGAATGTGTTGAAACGTTGTAGCCCATCAAACACATCCTGATAAAAGTCGAATAACTGTTCCATTGCACTTTACAACGATTCCTAGTCCTCGTGTATACCAAGCCTTGAAGCTCGAAGCTCGAAGTGTTATCTTAATCACTGTTGTTCTCGTTTCCCAATCTTTATTGTGTACACACTCTCCTGTAACCGAACTGGTCCCTGTATCACCGATAAGCCATCCGTTGTACGGAGCCGAGTCCCTGTAAATCCGAAAGCGGAGACGGAATCCACAACGGTTAGGGAAGAAGGAAGGTAGGTAAGGATTTGCCGGATCGAGGGAAGTCGACCTTCCGAGCTGCGGGGAGAAAGAGCGCGAGAGTTGAAGTTGAAGATGTGAGCGAAGAGGAACGGGGAAGAGTCGGAAGAGAGTCTAAGGATGACGGCTATGGCGATGCGAGCGATTTCCGAAGTCGGCTAGGTCGGTGCAAGGCAAGACGGCAGGACCTGAGGTCGGCGGCTCGGGATGCGATGACGATGGCGAGAGATCCGAAGGCAGAGGCCCGAACAACAACCAAGGCGGGGGCTGAGGGCGATGGCGGGCTGGTCTTCGGGACCGGGCTTGAAGGCGTGACGCGAGTGTACAGATTAGAAGCAGACGATAGGTCAAAGGCGGCGATCATTATCGAGAGCGGGTTTATATACATGCGATCGGTACGATGCGTTCGAAAACGGATATCTGGAGAGAGGTTAAGGGAAGTGATAGGGATAGAGGAGGATGGGTAGAGTGTTCGATGGGATGAACGAGGTACGGCAAGGAGCAGCGAACAGAGACAACGGGAAAAGGTGTGAACACGAGGGAGGCGATATCAAACATCCAAGTGAAATCCAAGTGAAAGGAAGCGACGAAGCGAGGAAAACGGAGGGCGAGAACAAAAAGAACCGAGACACGATGACGCACAACAAAACAAAACCTCCTCCGAATCCAACGACGAGCGCGACGATCCGCGCAAACTCCAACGGCGTCTTGACTGGCTAGAGACAGCCGACTAAGTGATGGTGTGAGAAACGAAAGTGGCGAAGTGAAACAGAATAGTTCAGACAGGATGAAAGACACTCGTGGTGATCGACGGAGGTACGGGCGATGCGATGAAAGGCAAGCTCGGGCAGAGCTTCCGAGACAAGAGCATTGGGTGGCATCGTGCAGGTGTCCGGGGTCAAGATGGCAAGGGCGGGTGATACAGGAGAGAAAGGATGGCGAGGCAGAGAACGACGAGGCATGGAGGCGAAAATTGGATTATAGCTGAGTACTGAGTCATTGAGGGTATAGGAAGGCAGTCGAGAACATGAGCGAAGGAGCAGAGACCGAATGATGTGGAACTGCGACGACTTGACTTTGAATCTGGGCTACGGGTGGCTGTACGATAGGTGGAGGTGGTTAAGCGGACTTTCCAGGTAAAGGATGCACACTGTGACAACAGTTTCAGTGTTAGAGGCTTCAAACTTGTAAAGCCATAGCTCAGGCCCTGTTCGTCGTGCGCTTTGTTGCGCGTGGCATCAGCCAAAGTACATACGTGTTAGGAAAAGTAGCTGTTCGGGAACACATCACTCAATCTCGACATGCAATGTGGTGACAGGACGCGTAGAAGTACGTAACAAGGATCATCAGGAATAAGGGATACTCGCACGTACGTTCGTACTTTGCGGTGTCTGCCCCCTTTCGTTCTCTTTTTTTCTCATCACAGGTCATATGGCAGGTGTGCACATGGCGAATAAACACAAATACCGTCAAATTTGACGCAAATACCGATAATTCATATATCATATTCGACGCAAATACCGACAACCGACTCGGAAAGCTGGGCAGTGCCGTGTGCAGACGCAGACAGTCGTTTTGTAGATCCCATCATGTTGATCATCCCTCTCCGACGCCCTGCTCGTTCGCCTGCGTGACACCAGCAGCTCCACTCATGCACATCAAGCACTCCTGGAAGGGTGTCCTGGGACTGCGTGGCAAGGCGGAACGCCTTCTTCATGCCGATGTCTGCCGATGTGCAGACGCAGGCGGTCGTCTTGTGAAGGCTTGCTCGCCTGCATGACACCGGGTATTGTGTTCCTGCATATCGGGCACTCCGGCCCATCAGCATTTTGTTTGGAGACTGGTTGGCCTGGGCATACTGGAAGTACTGGCAATTTTGTGCCAGGTAGTGTCCAGAGCGCCAGATGTTGATTTTCATGCCAGACCAATGCCAGACTCGACATTCCACCAGATGTCTTGCCAGGCATCGTGTTTTTGCCAATCCTTTGACTTTTTTTTTCAGATAGAAGTAAAAACTAGGGCCGTTTCGACATGATTACTAGAAGACATGTAATGATAGTCTGCCAATTGCCCGCACGGCCCCCGCTGTCCCTACTGCCACCGCCATTGCTGCCGCTTCGTCACTGGCCACTTTGTCGTATCGCGGTGGTCGTCGTCGTGGTTGCAGCGGCCGACTTGCGCCGTCGTTGTGCTGTCATCATGCGGCCGACGTGCGCTGTCATTGTGCTGTCATCGTGCGGCCGACTTGTGCCGTCGTTGCGCATTGTTGCACCGTCATCACGTCGCGCCATCAGTCGTCATTATGGCAGTGGTCGTCCGGGTTGTGTTAAAACACGCCCCGCCGCGGCTGCGTCATCAAGTGGGACTCCCAGGCAGTGGTGTTGGTGGGTTGCAGTGCGAGGCCACGTGCGGCAGTGGCGTCTGTGTCAAAGTGTGCCTCGTTCACAAGTTGGTTGTTTTTTTTCCCTCTACGGTATTCTTTCAACAGTCCTCTTCTGGGTGTCACACCCATTGGCATTGCACGCGGACCACCCCTTCAGCGACGACTCTCATAGGTACGCAATCCGCCACGACACCACGGCCCCCACGCCCCCGCTGCAACTGACGACGCTGGGGCTTTGGCCCAGTACATCAAGATACGTATTTTTCTTTTCTTTTCGTTTCATTTTTTTCGTTTCGCTTATCGCCGTTGCAGATACCTCCATTCTCGCGAGTCCCCCTGCTGCCTCTGCCACCGCTCGCAGCACGCAAACCCGACGCCACGGCCGCTTTGGCCCTGTACATCAAGATACCTTTTTTTTTTTTTTTCCGTTTCGTACCGTTTCGCTTATCGCTGTTACAGATCCCTCCATTCTGGCAAGTCCTCCTGTTGCCTCCGTCACCTCCGCTTGGCCACCTCCAACCCTTCGTGGCACTTGGCGCCGCCCAGATAAGTTTGTCCTTTTTTTGTTTTTGTTTTTTTTTCTTTCTCATCTTGATTGATGCAGGAATCCCGCGAGCGGAACGACTTCACCACAGCCTCAGACCACCACACCCGCCCCTGCCGCCCCTCGACCACCCCGCCACCTCAACATGGCTGCGACACCTTCGACCCGCCGTCTCGATACGGTTGCCACCGCCACCTTGACCCTGCCGTCACGACACGACTACCACCGCCACTTCGACCCCTGCCGCTGCCTCGATACGGCTGCCAGCGATCCCGTTACGACCCAACACCAACGCCACCCGCCTCGACCCCGCCGCACCGGCGCTGTCTCGACCTGGCTGCCACGTCGACGCCGCCATCGCCGCCCACCCCGCTCACCCCGACCCCACGTCAACACCGCACCGGCACCGTCTCGACACGGTTGCCACCACCACGGGGTGGGCAGTGATGATGACGACGACAGGGCGGGCAGCGATGATAATGATGACGACGGTGGTGCGGTGTGGTGATGGCATTGAAGGGCGGGGTAGGCAGCGGGACAGATGGCCAACAGGTGGGACACTCATGTAACTAGCCACCTGTATAATCTGTATTAATATATATATATATATATTCTGTATCCTACAAACTGTGCGAATACTGGGTGAATCGGTATAGGTTGGAAGTGGCCAGGAAAGAGCAGGAAAGGTGTCGGAAGCCAGTTGGGAGCCACTGGGAAAAAAAGTCAACGACAGGAGAAAACAAAACAGAGCGAATTTGTCATGGTTGACGCATTGACGATTGACGAAATGTGCATGATGGTGTCTCCTTTGCTTGCGCATCTTTCACAGGTTACCGGCCACACTCGGACAGATGACAATGGAGGGCATGATACTATGAGGCCCTTCAGAGGTTTAAGATGGTTCTCACGGTACGGTGACGGTACTGGGCGAGCGGGACTGGCCAACGCCATCATTTCAGATCCCAGAGAGCCTGTCGAAAATTGCGACACAAAAACTGTTCGGCTGTCTCACCTTCCAATGGCGATTTTGTTCCAGCCTTCAAGTTTCCGATGTGAACGATTCCATTACCAATGCAAACTCCATCAAACAAACAGTCAGCAAGGTTACAGTCGACGCCTAGTGTATAGATAGATAGATAGATGTGCGGTGACGTCACCGAGGCGTCACCAGCGTAACACTGGTGCGAAGGCAAGGTGCGAAGGCAAGTGTGCCTTGAAGCTTGAAGCTTGAACTACCAACACAACCCAACCCCAATCATGACGACGTGGAAAAACTTTCTGAATGAACATGCTACATTTCCTTTCCCTCATCTGCCAGATAGAGGCGGGTATCCAAGCTCAGCCGAGATATCTGAAATTATCGCCGGACAGATTACTCCAGCGTGGAAAGCCAAACACGCTATACGAGACGACGGACTTCCCGAGAAGCTTTGTACGTCTCTTGAAGACATCCTTGGGGACACACCTTTCCCACATGAATGCGAAGATCAGCTCCTATCAATGTTTGGGCGTCGTCTACAATTCCGTATCCATGGCAATCAAGAGGTGGAGGATCGAGACTGGATGTGGAATCGAACTGAAGTCCATGTAGGAACTCCGTCACGGCTGAGCGCTTATGACTGACATTGGACAGGCTCGGGCTCTTTTAGATAAAGGTTTTCTTACAGTCGCGGGCTACTGTTTGGGGCTATTTGGTGGATATAATCTTGACCTCACTAGGGAGGACTCCATCGGGGAAGGTCCACATCGGGAGAGGGTTGACTTTACTGGGTTAGTCGATAACATACCTGTCGTTCTCATCGAGGCGAAATCACCCTCTGTCGTGGAGGCGGTGGGCGATTCACTACCGCTACACGGATTCAAGTTGAATTGGGTTCCCAAGCAGCCTCTAGCGGTGAACGTTCTCCAGAATGTGAGCGCGTGAATATCGCGTGAACTCTTAATGCGCACTGATTTTGACGATGTATGTAACTGTACAGGCTGCCTTATACCTAGGCATCAAGAAAATACAATGGCTATTTCTTACATGCCATAATCACTGGGTCGTCTGCCGTCTCGTCAAAAAAGCAGGAAGAAACGATCCCTTTCTTGCCTACTCAGCTAGTTTCAGTATTGAGAATAGCTCTCTACCTTTCCGAGCATTTCTCGGCGCGATCTTGTCCACTGTAAGACGTCTTCCCGTTGAGTCCAGCATACACAATCCCAATATGAGACTTGATCAAATTCCGGAAGAGATGGATGGCGGGCCTCTACCCGAAGACGACATTGAGGATAGTTCAGGAGGTTATCAGGGTAGCTTGAGGACAGCTTCATCAAAGGTCCCGAATACCCGTTCCCGTGCGACTACGAGTCGTCAGGTTGCAGAGTTAATGGTTTGTCCAATACCTGATCGATTCCTGTTCACGCGCTCATCTACTTGCAGATTACGTCGTCCTCCCCACGATTCCCTAAATCTTTCCAACTATGGATTCATCTTCGCCCACTACCTGCTAACACATTTGTTCTTCCCGAGAATGGAAAAGGCACACGACGTATATGGTTGACCCGCCACATAGGTTATGGATCGACCGGCAGTGTCTGGCAAGGTCATTTCGACAACAGTAACACCCTGTATGCAATCAAGATCGTTGAGCTTCTGCGAAGCTCTGATTCAGAGCTCCGACAACGGTTGTGCAACGAATTTGAGGTTTATCTTACGTTGGAAGAAGCGTACAAATCTGGGCGACTACATGATCGCATCACCCCGCATTGCCATGGGGCTTATAGTGGTGATAGGCTCGACGCCCTGATTCTCGAACTGTGCAATAGCACTCTTGAAGGCTGGAACAACCTCAGTAATTCGGAGTTGTGAGTACCAGCAGTCGTGTTGATGTGATTTTTCCCACATCGTCAATATTTTTCCTACAGAAAACAGGTCTATGGGATGGTACGAGACCTCCATAGAGTGGGGATAATACACGGAGACCTTGAACCACAAAACGTCGCACGCGTTGACGGAGGGTCCCTCCGTCTGATTGATTTTTCAAGTAGTACCAGACACACTTGCGTGGAAAATCTGGTATGGTATTTTGTTTGCTCCTTTTATTTGACACTTAATATTAGAATAGGATGAATCGGATGAAGCTTTGTCTACGCAAGTCCCACCTCGCAGGTGTGGCGAACTACAAGCGATGAGGAATGTGTTGAAACGTTGTAGCCCATCAAACACATCCTGATAAAAGTCGAATAACTGTTCCATTGCACTTTACAACGATTCCTAGTCCTCGTGTATACCAAGCCTTGAAGCTCGAAGCTCGAAGTGTTATCTTAATCACTGTTGTTCTCGTTTCCCAATCTTTATTGTGTACACACTCTCCTGTAACCGAACTGGTCCCTGTATCATCGATAAGCCATCCGTTGTACGGAGCCGAGTCCCTGTAAGTCCGAAAGCGGAGACGGATTCCACGGCGGTTAGGGAAGAAGGAAGGTAGGTAAGGATTTGCTGGATTAAAGGAAGTCGTCCTTCCGAGCTACGGGGAGAAAGAGTGCGAGAGTTGAAGTTGAAGATGTGAGCAAAGAGGAACGGGGAAGAGTCGGAAGAGAGTCTAAGGATGACGGCTATGGCGATGCGAGCGATTTCCGAAGTCAGCTAGGTCAGTGCAAGGCGAGACGGCAGGACCTGAGGTCAGCGGCTCGGGATGCGATGACGAAGGAAAGATGGCGAGGGATCGAGGGCAGAGGCCCGAACAACGAAGGGCGGGGGCTGAGGGCGATGGCGGGCTGGTCTTCGGGACTGGGCTTGAAGGCGTGACGCGAGTGTGTAGATTATGATTAGAAGCAGACGATAGGGTTCAGATCGTTCAGAGGTCAAAAACGGCGATCATTATTGAGTCATAAAGCGGGTTTATATACACGCGAGCGGCACGATGCGTTCGAAACCGGATATCTAGAGAGAGGGAAAGGGAAGTGATAGGGATAGAGGAAGATGGGTAGAGTGTTCGATGGGACGAACGAGGTGCGGCAAGGAGCAGCGAACAGAGACAAAGGGAAATGGGTGCGAACACGAGGGAGGCGATATCAAAACATCCAAGTGAAAGTAAGCGACGAAGCGAGGAAAACGGAGGGCGAGAACAAAAAGAACGGAGACATGATAACGCACAACAAAACAAAACCTCCTCCGAATCCAACGACGAGCGCGACGATCCGCGCGAACTCTAACGGCATCTTGGGTGGCTAGAGACAGCCGGCGATGGCGTGAGAAACGAGAGTGGTGAAGTGAAAACAAAATAGTTTAGGCAGGATGAAAGACACCCGTGGTGATCGACGGAGGGTGATGCGATGAAAGGCGAGCTCGGGCAGAGCTTCCGAGGCAAGAGGATTGGGTGGCATCGTGCAGGTGTCCGGGGTCAAGCAGCAAGGGCGGATGATACAGGAGAGAAACGATGGCGAGGCAGAGAACGACGGGGCATGGAGGCGAAAGTCGGATTATAGCTGAGGTATAGGAAGGGAGTCAAGAACATGAGGCGAAGGAGCAGAGCAGAGACCGAATGATGTGAAACTGCGACGACTTGACTTTGAATCTGGGGCTCACAATGTAGAAGCCATAGCGCTCAGCGCTCAGCTCAGGCATCAGCCAAAATAAATAAATAGATTTATTTTGAAAAGTAGCTGTTCTCGGCTCATCTGCAAACCTGGACCCTGTCAAAGCTGTCCTAGACTGGTCGACCAGCCCAAGACAGCCTGAGCTTTGACAGGGTCCAGGTTTGCAGATGAGTCGAGAACACATCACTCAATCTCGACATGCGACTGTGATGGCGTAGAAATACGAAATCCTGTAGCAAGGATTATCAGGAATAATGGATACCGTCGCACGCACGTTCGTACTTTGCGGTATTTTCTCGAGAGGCATTTCTCAGAATGAGGATACAGGCTTTTGGTGGGGTGCCGGGTACCTTTGTAACACTGTCTGCCTCCTTCCGTTCTCTTTTTTTCTCATGAGAAACAACTGTCAGGTAATAGGGCAAACTTGCCGGACGGTTTGCCATTCGCGTTTGCCACAGCTTCTCTTTGTCCGTCCTGGTGACTCGAAGACTGTCTGGTGCCGAGTGTATCCAAGGGTTGATCTCGAACATCGCTTCGATCAATCATCGCGATTTGTTCGTACAGTAAATCGATGAAACATCGTGGTTGTGAGAAAGAATAGGTGCTTAGTCCACACCGCGAGTGGTACAGGGCTACACAACCCAAAAATAATAAGAGAAGTATGCTGAGTCGATAAAACGGACCAGACATCGATTCAGAAAAATCAAGTGTGAAAGAAAACAAAAGTGAACGAAACCCCGAGTTTGACAACCTCCTCACCCACGCATTACCGTCTGCGCGAGGCTCTGCGCATACACGTGTATATGGGTCGCTTTCGGAACCAAATGGCATACCTCTATGGTCTGCACCCACGAATGTGATATACATTCTTCAATTAACGCGCGTTGCTTTGGGTCCGGCTCAAGCATGCGGCGAATCAGAGAACGGCAGGCACGAGGATCGAGATTATTGATCGTAGGAGGAGTGGCGCTCTGCTGAAGGTTGGCACATGCGGACGCATATGCTGCGTATAAACCGTCAGACGCCTGTGCCGCACGCCAGGGAAGCTCTTGGAAGTGCAAACAGTAGTATACAACGCCGACGGCCCAAATATCAACTAGTCGAGCATCGTACGCTGTAAGGACCACCGACAGAGTGATCAGAACATGGAAAGAAGGGGTTCAGATATGTTTCACTTACGTTTTCCGAGAAACTGCTCAGGCGCAATATACGGCTCGCTGCCACATAAACCAGAGGACATGTGTACTGTCGCCTCCCAGGGCAGACGATACACGGTCGACGCTCCGTAATCCCCAATCTGGTCGAGATGAACAGCTGATAATATCTAGCGCGTCAGGCGACCCACCTTCAAGTGACCCTTGTTATTGAAGAATATATTCTCAGGTTTGAGGTCGCGGTGAGCAACACCTTGAGAATGGAGATAGGAAACTCCTTGCAGGATTTGCTTGAAGCAACACTCGATTTCGCTCGGAGACATCCGCCCTTTCTTGATCGCGGCGTAAAGGTCACCACCGGGGCAGAATTCCATGACCTCACACCAGTGTTGATTCTCATCCTGGACGAGATCGACGGTCTCAACGATGTTGATGTGATGTAGGGTGGACGATATACAAAATTCGGCGGTAAGTTTCTTCACGTATTCCTTTTCTGACTCGTTCTTCCGTCGCTTTCGGAACTCCTGCCAATCATGATATGATTAATAAAAAATCGCAACGAATGAGAAGTTGGATAACCTTGACAGCGTATAGCTTCTCTTCAGTTCGATCCCATTTATGTGCGAGGCGCACGACGGATGTAGCACCCTTTCCAATGGCAACACGCTCACAAGTGCCATATTTCTTCAATAAACCCGTGCTCTCCCCGCCAGTTGATTTTGGGCCACCTTCGGAGTCAGACTTTCTGCTACTGGCTGAGGAGCGCGCAGATGATTTGCGGGAGAGTTTGGGCGCTGGTCCGAGGAGATCTCTGAGATTAAACTTGGTGCCACCACCGTCCGTAGAATGAACGGATGGAGGTTTGGAACGTGGGTCGGGGCTCTGTTCGACGGGAGTGACCGGGGGAGCTCTATCCTTCTTGGACTTTGTGAGTGACGAAAACAGCGACGACAGATCCGGCCTAGTGCCTGACATGCTGGGCGCCCTACTCGGAGCTTGGCTCGGTGGCCGGCTCGGAGGCCGCGTTGGGGGGGCACTCCATGGATTGCTCTCTGATTGAGAAGGCGAACTCGTTGGTGAGGGGGAAGTTGAAGTCGTTGTTGAACGAGAGGCCTGGACTTGAATAGCCGGTTGGGCTACGAGAAGGGGTTCCAAGTCCTTGTGGCTATGACCGGACTCGCGAGGATGAGGTGACGAAGCAGATGGCCGCCGTTGTGTGTGGTGGACGCCCCCGTTAACATGGGGATGAAGATCAGAGGGCTTCTGATGGGACGGGGCCGTTGCCGCAGGCGCAATGAGATCATTACTGTGGGAGGAATTACGGGAGCGAGGGCTTGTAACGGACAGCCCTCTATCACGATTTGGGGGCTCTGAGTTGTCCTGGCTGTCTCCATCTGCGGCGGCCTGGGCAGCATCCGGGCCGTCTACGAAAGCCATTCGTGAGCAAGGGAGATTGCGGTGGGGAGAGGAGGTGCTGAGGGGGGGGGGCTGTTCGAGGAGACGAAGACTGGTTGGGATTCAAGACCGTGGGTATTGGATGTGTCGTGAAGGGGTAGAACTCTGGGAGCAGGTTTATTGAGCGATCATGGCGAAGGTCACGTTCGAGTGTTCGAGGCAACTTTGAAAAAAGAAAAGAGAAAAGAAAAGGGAAGGGAAGGAAAGGAAAGGAAAGGGGAGAATTTAAGATGAATTCTCCTTGATAAGACCAACACGAGACAGTCAAGTGTAAAGGAGGTGGTGCAATTATTTACAAAGTCCGGTGGATGCGTAACCCCGTGATCACCGCCGAATAATAATAACTAAATTATAACCCCCAGATAACACCTGAGAAGCGACACACGAGGCTTGAGCTGATATCGCTCGCGATTGAAAAATATTATTATTCCCCATCCGTCGCCGGCCTATTCTTCCAATTTACTCACACTTATGGACCCAGCGTAAGTCCATCTCCACTGGACCCGTGTCCATCACATCTCGGCAGGTCCATTTGCCAATAATGCGTCCTTTTTGCCCTTCGCCTGTTTCGGTCTTGAAACCCACCGCAGACCTGACTGCTGCTAGTCCGTTTCAAGAGACACCGAGAGACCGGGCCGGATGACGGTGGGAATAACTATAACAGTTGGACCGAATTAAAGTTTTCAGCCACCACAGTGGCGCAGGCTGTGACCGACGGACGACTCGGACTCCTCCTCGAACTCAAGTGCCAGGTTAGTTAGCGTCAAGGTCTTGTCGTTGTCCTCTGATATCCACTCGATAACTCCAAGACAACCACGATGGTCAACCTTCGCTCACAAAAGCAGCTTGCCGCATCCGTCGCAGGCGTCGGCAAGCGTAAAATCTGGCTCGACCCAAATGAACAGTCAGAGATTGGTAATGCCAACTCGCGGACGCATGTAAAGAAACTCATCAAGGACGGCCGCATCATCATCAAGCCCACAACCGTCCACTCTCGTGCTCGCACCCTTGCGCTCCTTGCTGCTAAGCGCAAGGGTCGCCATACCGGCGTGGGAAAGCGGAAGGGTACTGCAGAGGCACGTATGCCAACAAAGGTCCTCTGGATGAGGCGGCAGCGAGTTCTCCGGAGATTGCTCCGAAAGTACCGCGAGGCGGGTAAGATTGACAAGCACCTGTACGCTTTATTTTCTATTACCGAAGAATTCACTTGATCTCATGACTTCCGTCCTATTGCAGCTACCACTCACTCTACCAAAAGTCCAAGGGCAATGTCTTCAAGAACAAGCGGGTCTTGATGGAGTATATCCACAAAGCGAAGGCAGAGAAGTCCCGTACCAAGGTCCTGTCCGACCAGATGGAGGCGCGCCGTGTAAAGAACAAGGTGCGACCTTTTTGTTCCTCGTTACCTTTTCTTTTTTTCACATTAATCTTGTAGGCTGTTCGGGAGCGTCGTGCTGCGCGTATTGCGGAGAAGAGGGAGGCTATTCTTGCGGTGGAGCACGAGGGATCCAAAGCATGAGATTTTATTTCGGTCGTATCTTCATTCCCACTTTCGCCCCACTTTATGTCCCGCTATGCCACATACATGCCACGGCGAATTCACTTCGGGCCACCTGCATGCTCGCATGTATTTCTGTGTGTATGAGGATGATGTGATGAATATGTGTTTTTCAGTACCAGCCAAACAGTTCACTTATAAGATTTTTTTTCGTTTCGTCCGTGCAACCACCATAACCACCATGAGTCTTACTGTAGTGCACAACGTGACCAAAATCGGGGGCATTGATCGTAAGTCGTCGTCCTGTACACTCCAAACACCCCAGACGAAAACGAGCACAGGAAAAGCCCACGTTCTCGACCGACGACAGAATGAGGTCTTTGTTCACTACATCGGCACCGACAAGCGCATGGACGAGTGGGTCCCAGCAGACAACGTCCGCGCGTGCACCCCACCGCGTAATGCTGCATCCCCAGGTTGTGACGCGAACTCGCCACTCCGCACGAACGGCACGGGCACACGCAAGCGGCGACGCATGGAATCGCCCACCAACGCACATGACCGAGACGCAACGCAGCCCCCGGTTCTGCCCACGACGGCTTCCGCACGGCGGAACTTTGACAAGGTCAACTTTGGGTCCTGGCAAATCAAAACCTGGTGAGAGTTTTGTGGGCCCTTCCAACCTCACCTCTTCATCACTGTCTCTTGGAAGCTCGCGGGCTTTTGGAACTAACGGGCCATCGCGTTACCCTGCCGCAGGTACTTCTCCCCGTACCCACTCACGGACGGGGAAGGCGAAGACGTCATTGGACATGGACGCACGATGGACCTCTTCGCGGGTGCAGTCAACAGAGAGAATCCGGGCGGCATTCTGTGGGTATGCGACCGGTGTTTCAAGTACATGGCCGATGGCACATCGTGGGAGGTGCATATGGTGCGACCCAGTCCCCGCTCGCTTGGCTTATGGAGGGGGCGTATACTGACTTATGGTTCTCATTTGACCACGCAGAGGAAGTGCACGCGTAAGCATCCGCCAGGTAGGAAAGTGTACCAGCGAGGTGCACACACGATCTGGGAGGTAGACGGTTCAAAGGAAAAAGTAAGCAAACATCGCTACGAAACTGCGACTCCTTTTCATACAGGGAATCCAGCTATATTGTCAGAATCTCTCGTTATTTGGAAAGCTGTTTATCGACATCAAGACGCTGTTCTTCGATTGCGATAATTGTGAGAGTGTAACTTGCAAATCCGTTCGAGACTGTCCCTCTCAACATGTCTGGATAGTCCTATTCTATATTTTCACTGACGCCGACTCACAAAGAGACCACGTTCTTGGGTTCTTCTCCAAGGTAAACAACTTATCGAATCGTTCAGATATCATTCCAACTCTTTGGCAGGAAAAGATATCATATGACGACTATAATCTCGCATGCATCGTGGTTCTCCCCCCGTATCAGAAGAAGGGTTATGGGATGCTCTTGATTGAGTTCAGTAAGCGATAGTCTCTTCCCGTCTTTAGTTAATTGACCCACATGCCCACTTAGGTTATGAACTCTCTCGCCGTACTGGTCGCATTGGCACCCCCGAACGTCCTCTCTCCGATCTTGGCCTACGCAGTTATCTAGCATACTGGGTCTCCACCATCATCCGTTTCCTCCGGTACGCTCTCGACCTCCCTGTCTTTCCACCAATTTGACCCTTATTCCTCTTTCAACATCTAAAGCCAACTCCTATCCACACTTCCTCCAGACCTGCCGCCGATCAAGACCGTCGGTCACCTACCAGACCTCTCGCACCTCCGTATGGAAGTTGACACGATACCACATTCTCCGCAGAAACGGGCCAAGCGCACCAAGGGCTGGGACGGCGAGTCCGCGGCACCCAGCTCGCCAGAAGGTGGCAGCGCGTCTCCTGCGGCGCACGATATCCTCGGGACCGGAGTGGGTCCTGCCGCGCACTTGCAGAGGACGTACGAGACAGTGTCCGCTCCAGACGGGAGCGCGGCGGTGCATGTCATGGCACGCTGTACACTCGCTGAACTGGCGCGTGCTACGAACTTGCGCGTCGAGGACGCCGCGTTTGCGCTGAACGAGTGCGGACTGCTCGTCCGAAGAGATGGTGAGGGCGCCGCGATGATGATAGCGATCTCGCGGGAGATGGTCGAGACAGTTGCGCGGGAGCGGAACGTTAAGCGCATGTGCATCGATTTCACCAAGGTGTTACTGTGACATTGCTCAAAATACCGTACTTATAGATACGTTGCAAAAACAAGCTATTCGGTCCTAATCTAAAAGCGGCGATCCAAATACTATAAGTTCCCGGCTAGCAGGGCGGGCTCGGGTGTGATAGCCCTTGTGTGGTCTAGAGGACAAGCACTTGACGCGTAGGACAATACAAGAGGGTGCTCATATGATCACTATAACCTCTGGACTGTCTGCCTCAATTCTCTTCAGTACCACGTCCTTCCTGGGTCTAGTACTGCAAAGAGCCAGACAACGTGACAACTGTCGCTCACTAGAATCCGGTTCTGCTACTGGGGGTCCCCGGTGTCAGTCCGGCCGTTCTTTGCGTGGTCCATCTGCAGGCTGGATGAGCGTTTTCTCGACGTTTCGATGGCTGATTACAAACTGTGGAGCTTCATTAAGCTTCATTGAGGGCGCAGATGCCATTCTAGAAGTTGCCCGATTGAAAGAGGAGATTCGCACAGAGTGTTTCTACATCTGTGCCATAGAATTACTTCTCCTCAGGCCGGTGAGCGCTGAGCCCGAGTTTATCTGTATCTATTCCCCGGATGGTCCACTTATTTTTTTTTGGCTAACATTCACATGTCCCACAACCGCCGTTGCATCCAGCTCTCATGGTTGTTTGCTACAAACGCTCTGCTCCTGAGCCCAAGCCTGAGCCAGAACATTTTTTTCACGCGTACTAAACTTGCAATTGAATTGAAGTACCATCCTGGAAGGTTAACAAATTACAATATCAACTATAGTAAATCATCTTCATAAGGTTTGTGTACGGTATTCGACCGAATTGCACGACTTTTGCGTCTAAGTCACGCAGTGTCGACTCCTGGTTACGAACGACCTCCTGGTTTGGTATGGCGATGGTGTTTGTCGAGCCTTCCACCACAATTACGAGAGCAAGCCTATTCTCACTGAGACCGTTGGATAGAGGAGCTTGAACACCCCATGGACAACTTTCATGTGATGGACCTAGTCCACGATAACTCGCGCCGCATTGCGCGATGCCAATATCATCTCCAAGGTCGGTTCTGTGGTACTCGTTGACTTTGATTGGTGTGGTAAAGCCGGGGGGCCCCCTATTCTACGTTGAAACTGAATTCCAAGTTACAGGAGGGCAAGATATGGGAATTACAAAAGAGGATGATAGGCGGATGTTGAGGATAAATTCAAGTTACTTAATGCGAAACGACTAGCGTAGGAAATCACGGGTCAGTGATTCATGAGGCCAGGCGGCCCAGGCCCGCTCATGTCTTGAGGTAAGAAAATCAGTCTGCTTGTGGAACTCTCCGAGAAACCTCGCGACATGATACAGACCATGAGACGAATTGCTTTGATAAGCTTGCAGTTGACTCACTCTGCTGCAGTTGCCAGTGCGTTTTGTTCCCGATTACTCAATTACATATTGTAATTCTCCCCTCCCTTGTCCTCTCCTGCTACTTTGTTAAGTTTTTTTTTTAAATCCCCTTCCATATGCATTTTCCAATGCTTTGCAACACAGTGTGCTTCTCGATCTGGTGGCTCAAGTTACCTATGTTGACTCGGTTATCTGCTGCAGTTTTGGGACCTCGGTACAGACAGGGCGTGCCTAGGAGCTGGGTCGGCTCGACTGTATCTCCTCGCTTCGATCGGAGTAATTTTTTTTGTAGATTCAACACGATTCAAACAGTGGCATTATTCCCTCGCATCTGTCCGATCCGACTTCTCACCCAGAGCTTGGGCTGATGTATTGGGCGCTGTTCGCAGCTATTTTTATTTCTGCGTTCCATCTCATTTCCTAGGTTGGGTTGTTCTCGACTACTGTCACTGGGATTCTCGGATCAGCCTATCAGTGGCTTCACACATGGCCTTCGAGTTACTACTTCTGCTTTCTTCCTTGTGCCATATCGAGTCTCTGGTCCGCTGGACTCTGGCTGGTAGCTCAACTGGATAGGCCCTTTCTGATCTACCGCGTTTACGCCGTCTCATCGATAATCTGAATCAATGTGACCCGGTTTCTGAGATTCTAATCGGGCGGCACATATGAAGTTTGGCGACCTTGGGCATGGGGATACGACCAGTGATTTGGGTTGCGGTACAGTTTTTTCACCAATGCACAAACACTCTACATCGAGAGGATGGAGGAAGTATAGCCAAACCATTCTCTCTACGACACCGTATCCCGATGTTTTGAGGTAATTCCATATTGGCTAAACTACATTGTTTGTACTACATGCTCCTGCCATTATCCCACAACGACAGTCACAGCCACATAATACTCCGCTTTACACTTTTTTTGGAGTCTTCCTGGCAGTGTGGCCTCTGGAGTTAGGTTGAACGATATTACGAATAGTTTCGAATAGGGTGAAAAACGAAATGGACACCTCCATTCAGGAATTAGCTTGAGAGCCTTGGCCCGGGGTGTTGCCATATCATAAGTGTTCTGAGGATGAATCAAATTCTGATAACCATTCTTGGCTTTTAGTCCCATTTTCGAAATTCTCGAAGAGGTGACCTCAGAAAGTATCTCAGAATCTGACGCAGTTGACGCGCCCTGCTGTCGTATGGCATGGCCCCGGAGCCTGCGAAGCAGCAGTGGGATACAATGTACTTGAAGTTTGAAGCTTGAAGCTTGAAGGTCTAAGAAATTTGATCGATCATGTTCTGTGTTACCATCCAGCGAGCAATCGGTTTCATCTGCACCAACGTATTCACGTGGGTCGAGCTAAGGCTTCTCGTAGATCGTGCTTGCGGCTTCGCAGTTTCATAGCCAAGTTGCGTTGCCGCTCGGGTTACCATGCACACGTAGTTCCGCGATGAGTGCCGGTTCTCAGGTATGGTATGCCAGTTCTACTTATCCCTGGTGGGGTGACAGCTTCTTTCTAGAAAAGTGGACCAACGTTGGGGGTTGATTCGCCGATGGATTCCTCGTTCTCGCTCCAGAGGCGTAGAAACACGGTGTAGAGCACGGCCCGGGTGCACGACTCAAAACGACAGACACATTGCCTGAACCTCAGGAAGACTTTTTCGCTTTATGTATGGTGGATCCAGACCTCGTACGTCAGACCCGAATCGCATTATCTCCCTCTGGTGTGACGGCATCATATCGGTCCCGCACTGTCACCTGGGACGACGATCGCAGGCAGAGTAACTTTCGTTGCGTTGTTCTGTTCTGATACGTTCCGCCCTCGCCGGGAATTTGTCGCATTCGCGCCTCAGACCTTGCCCGTTTCTCGTCTCACCTCTCTTGGTCTACGTAAAGCTGATTACCCTATCTCTCTCAGTTTCGCGCTTAGTTTCCTGCCCGCACTTTCCACCAGCAGCTGTCAGCAACAGTTCTCCAATCCCAGTAGAAGTTGTGCCCTTACCGAAGAGTACATGCAAGAGTACATGTCTCTCCCTCTCTCCTGTCAGAACGGTACCGATTCGAGGCCTCTGCGGGCCGCGCTCGGTCTGTCGGGCATAGAAGAGTCTTAGATTATTTGGCTGGAATCTCGTAGATTACGATCGTGCTCTTTATTTCAAGGTCCTAAGATCTAGTATATCACTGGGTGCGATCGGGCCGCAATAGTCTCTCTCTAGACTGCATTCCTGGCTGTATTTCACTTTGTGAGCGATGATGCAATGGAATCCAACCGCTGGATGCATTACTCGCACTGAACCCGAACGAAACCAACACTCTTGTCTCTACTCTTTTCTCTAGTTCTTCCGTTAGAGTAATGCCTTTCACGATTCCTGGCTCCCGTAGGTCTATAGTCCTTCGAACGTCGCCGGTAGGTCTGCGCTCTCCGAAGCATATGTCAGCCGTTTAACTCGTTTGAGACCATTTCGCCTCCCTCTCCCCAACATTCCGAGTGCGGGTCTGTGACACCCCTCTCACAAACGTATCCAGACACGCCGCCTGTCTTAAGTGCGGATATTTTCGACACAGTACCTTTCTCCGTATGTGTTTCCATGCGGCGTATTGCGTGATCCTGATTATTCCTCCAGGCATCTTTTTCCACGTTCCTTGGTCTTGCTGCGCGGGACGAGACCCTCCAGGGCCACTCACTGGAAGATACGACGGACACAGCTCAAAATTCCGTCAAGGACGCCAAGCGTGTATCAAGTAGGGCCGAGACTAGCTACTACGTCGAGGTGTGGACTTCCGATATGAAAATACGAAACGCTAATATTGCTCAAGCAACTGACCAATATCAGAGACGTTGATTCCGAGTGGGAGGATGACGAAGTTGAGGTACGCACGTTCTGGATTCGGTCTCGTCCATGCTCAGTCGATTCTAGGAGGTTATGGTCATCTCGCCAAAGCCAAAGACATCTTCTGCTCTCGTCAGTTCGTCCGCTCCTACCCTCCCGACCCTCCCTTTTGGCTCTGCGGTGGAATCTAGTCTGCATCCCTCTGTGGTTCAAAAAGATACTTTGGAGGCTTTCCTGGACCTCCCATCAGGTTCTGCCCCCCTATCTGCCCATCATGCCTCAAGAATCTTATACTATTCTGCGGACATTGCATCGTACGCAGACCTCCCACCTTTCTCTGGCAGTCGCCTCTGGCTGCGCACCATCCACCAGGAAATCTACCTTTCGCCACGCTCTTTACGCGATCCGCACATATCGCCTGCCATTATCCCAAGCTGGGCTCGTTGAGCGCGCGGCGCTGGAGGTGCTGCATGCAAGGTCGCGGAGAGAACCCATACGTCCAACGGGCATCACGCTTCTGGGACGACGGGCAGACACTGTTCATCGTATTGGAGCATTGTGGAGGTGGGAACTTAATGGGGCTCATACAAGCCGAGGGTCCCGTGGACAACATACGCACGAAGCGGTGGGCGTGCGAAATTGTGGGCTATTTTCACTGTGCTTGCTGGTGTCGCGCTGAGCCTGGGTAGGCATCAGGAATCGCGTTTATACACAATGCCGGCGTCATACACAACGACATCCGGCCATCGGTAATCCTTTTTCGCGTAAATGGGCACGTTTGCATTAGTGGCTTTGAGCATTCCATCGTGCTCGCCACACGCCAGAGCGTCGCATGGTCTGTTGAGGACAGGCAGGGTGGCCCGGACACGAGTC
>JAKEYF010000586.1:0-25851 GCA_021527775.1 Lactarius sanguifluus
AAGAGGTTACATCTTCAATTGGGATACAAGCGACATGGTTAAACAGACGAGATGCAACCACGGCGGCGGAGAGGAGAAGACGGATAGGATATGCAAACATCGGTGTGAAAGAAAGCAGTTGAAGACGGCTGGTGAAAGAGGGGTAGTGGGAGCAGGTACAACAGTGTGTTTCAAGTGCCACTGGAGGACGAAAGTTGGCTATGAGCAGCCCTTTTATCTACTTCTCAGTACTCCAGAGACCCGCGCCTGCCTACAGTAGAGCTGGATGTTGGTCAATCCGTTACAAGTGGATCCGCCGAGTAGAGCACGCGGGGTAATATCATCAGAGAATTGCATGTTGCTACAGTCCATGTGATCGTCTGAAGCACTTAGTCCTGGGTAGGAAGATTGTTTGTTAACTTCGGGTATTTGCTCATAGTAAAACCTGCAGAGCAGACCCGAATCGGGAAACAATCACAATGGATAGATGCAGGTGACGGAGGACGCCATGTGCTAGCATCCGCTGGCCACCCAGGCATGGGAACGGGAGATGAGTCATGGATTAGAGATACGTAAAGAGAGAGTCGTCAAACATTAGTTGAGTGTGCTGGGTGAAGAGGCGAAAGAGAGAATAGATAGAAATACGGAAAGTTGGTAGCTTTTAAGACGGTATTGAGTCAGTAACAGATTTCCAGACGGTGCACAGCCCGTCGGCTAGACACAAATCCTTGCCAAACACTGGAGCGACCCGTGTCCAAGTGCAACTGACCACTGAAGATAGTCTGTCCAAAAAAAACGTTGTTGTCGCACGATAGCCAGCGGGCCTCGAGATAGAACCATGATACCACACGGATACGAACCAGTTGCCAAGACAGAAGAGTGGTCATTCGGTCAACACCGGGCCGGGAAAACCACAGGAAGCACAGTGCCACGATCGCATGGTGAGACAGCGGACTCGAGAAGCTGAATCTATCACGATCCTACAGCGATTCTGATGATATCACTAATCGTCGAAGGACGGCTCTACTCGAATCTCTCTGAAACCGATAGGAGTTGGACTACCTTTCCTCAGGGTAAGCAACAGCGTCCGAGCAGGGACATAGAGTGGCTACGAGATCCCAGAGTCGTCTAATGGTCCAGGATGGCTAGGAGTGACTAGGACCATCTAGCGATGAAGAAGTAGATGAGGAGATGAGGCTGTACTTGGATTAGCAATCTTTTCGGAATAGACCTGACGGATGTGGTGCCCGAGAAGGCCGTACCCCATGACGGTAACGGTGACGAGCCAAGTGAGAGCAATGTGTAAAGCGTGAGGTTCCCACACTTCCGGGCCGAGCTTACAAATCGTAGTAATACCTTCCTTCTTGGGTAATCAGAATTATAACTTACCACGCATCGTGCCTCGGAAACGGTCGCGACGACCATGAGAGATATAGACTCGATACGTTCGGAGCCCACATCAAGGTGGCGGCTTGAACCGCGTCTTGTACATGGTTGAGCAAGTTAATGGCTTTCACAAGTTGAATTCCGTTTAACATTTGCACTCTATTGCGATCCAATTCACTCGAGGGCTGTCAATTCGAGCGGAGAGGTCCTCCAGATACTCGCTAGCACCTTGAACTGAAAGGAGGTGAGAACAAGAAGGACCGTCCGTGTTACGGGAGGCAGCGGTATTCGATCGGGCCGGGGAGCATAGCCTGGGTTTACTCATCCACGCTGAAAGGCAGTCTAACGGGCCATGATGCATGATGCCTGCATGAGGCTGTCGTGAGTATCAGACCTCGTTTCTATAAATAAGAGGATTTTCCGAAGAAAATGGCAGCTGATGTAATCATGTCTACTTGAACTTGAGAGTCAACTTGCCAGTGAACGTCGTACTCAGCTACCCTGCCAAGCCAACAAGTAGAGCACTCTGGCGTATCACAACTCGTAGGGGCTATCAAAGCACCCGGGCCTGTCGTCCAAGTTGATATCAATGAACTCTCACAGGTGTGTCTATTGACTGTGCCTTCATTTGCGGTATGACAGACTAATTGACTTGTCACTAATCTTCGTACAGACCTGCGAACATCCTCCCAGACGATGTCCTTCTAGAAATATTTGATTTTTGTCGATTGGCTCAACTATTTCTTAAGTGACCCCCCATGGAACTGGCACAGACTAGCACATGTATGCCGAACATGGAGAGGTATCATACTTGCATCGTCATGCCGCCTCAACCTGGAACTCCTCTCCACATACGGAACACCTGTCAGGAAAACCATAGCTCACCTTCCGGCCCTTCCCATTGTTATCCGCTGGCAGGGTTCGGTCATGGACAGCGACGAAGATAACATCATTGCAGCACTGGAGCACCCCGATCGCGTCCGCGTTGTCAAGCTTTGTGTGCTACGCTCGCTGTTGGGAAAGATGGCCACGGTGATGCAGGAAGCATTTCCAGCATAGGCAGAGCTTTGGCTTGAATCAAATGAAGATGAGGACATGCAGGTCCTTCCTGATGCATTATTGGGCGGATGTGCCCCACGTTTACAGAGAATCCACTTAAATGGTGTTCCATTTCCAGCAGCACCGACACTTCTTTTGTCAGCTCGTGACCTCCTGGGCGTCGATCTTCGCGATATACCCGATAGTGGTTACATTTCACCAGAGATGATGGTCGCAAGTCTGGCTGCGTTGCCCAGGCTCAAATATCTTACCCTTAGATTCCGAAAGGGGACTTCCCATCCTGAACGAATTCGCCTGCCTCTCATCACACGGACTGTCCTTCCTTCTCTCACTACCTTTGACTTCGACGGTCTTTTCGAGTATCTGGAGGATTTCGTGGCACAGATAGACGCTCCTCAGCTCAAGAACTTGAACATAGACTTAGACAACGATGAAAGTGTTGATTTTCAAATTCCCCAACTCTGCAAGTTCGTCGATCGTTCAGAACATTTCAAGCTGTCCCAGTTTAGGCGCGCGCAACTAGACATTTGGCCCAGCACTGTCGACATCGAACTTGATTAGTCGTTCAGACTTTCCACCCAGGACAAAGAGATAAGTCGGGTGCTTGGCCAAATTTCTGCCCTGCTCTCGAACGTGGACCACCTCATCATTGTTTCGTGGACCCCGGAATATGAAGAGTTACTAGGCGACCGTATCCGATGGTTGGAACTCCTCCACCCATTCACCGCTGTGAAGACGCTGAGTGTACAGGACGAGCTATCACGGCGCATTGTTCTTGCGCTCAGATGGATCACCGGGGAGAGGGCCGTCGAAGTGTTGCCAGCCCTTGAGCTGCTTTGCTTGGAGAACCGGCCGGTGACATGTGTGAAGAAGTTCGTTGCTGCTCGCCTGAACACGGATCACCCTGTAACCGTCATCAACGAGAGAAGCAAGGTCCAGGAAAGACTCAAGTCTATCATCAGCACATAGGAGAATGTCCCTTGTTAGTTGCCTACTTTCTTATAACATAGCAACCGACCTAACACCATCTATCATAGCAATCAACAGACGAGCATACATGTAGACGACAAACATAACAAAAGGAAATCCCCAGTCAGTTGAAGTTTGGATTATAATAGGAATGTGGGTGCACGTGTCTCTTACGCGGGGGCCGAGGGGTTACTTTCGTTGATATAGGGACAGTACCTCTATTTTGACAACTCCGCCGTTGAATGCAATGGGACACGTTATAAAACTCTAGGCTTTCAGCGTCGCTGGCCCTCTTAACTTGAAAGGGCCGAATAAACTCGTTCTACCGTCTTGGTGACCTCTTCTTAGCATGCGCTGCCACGCCCTCTCTGTGCTCCCCATCCTTTCAGCCCTGCTCCTCTGTGGCTTCGCGACACCCCTCGCATCACGCTGGGATGGAATGAAGGTGAAGCATGCATGGGATGCCGTCCCCAAAAACTGGCAGAGCTTGGGCCACCCGTCCAATCAGACCACGATCGACCTCCACATCGCGCTCAAGTCCCACCGCGAGGACGCCCTGGTCGAAGCGCTGTACGAAGTCAGCGACCCTCACCACTCAAGGTACGTTCCTACACCGCCCATCTGTGCGCGCATGTACCCACCGGTGCCATCGTCCCATGGCAGATATGGTGCACACTTATCTAAAGAGCAGGTCGCAGAGGTCGTCGCGCCGCACCCGGACACCCTCGAGCTCGTCAGTTCCTGGCTTGGACACTACGACATTCCTTCCTCCTCCATCTCAATGACTCTCGGTGGCAACTGGTTGAGGGTCATCAGCGTGTCTGTGTCCCAAGCCAATCATATCCTCGGCGCATCGTACCAGCTCTACCAGCATGTCGAGACGAACGACACGGTTCTCCGCACGATCAGCTACTCGCTCCCAGAGGTCCTGCATGGGCACATACAAACAGTCGTCCCGACGACTTACTTCGGCTCTCCACTCATGGATGGAATGCGACCACGGATGCAGCTCAGCACGGCAGTCGAGGCACGGGGGAAGGCGGGGTCGGTGCTGTCGAGCCGCGACGAAGATGTTATCACGCCGTCGTACCTGCGCTCGCTGTACAAAACGTTGGGCTACGCTCCCAAAGCGACAGACCGGAACGCGCTCGCGATTGCGGGCTATGAAGGGGACTTCCCAAGCCCGCAGGACCTGGCGCTTTTCATGACGGAATGTCGCACCGATGGAGCAGACGCGACATTCACTGTGACGCAGGTAAACGGCGGAATGTACGATCCGGCGGGAAACCCCGCCATCGAGGCGAACCTGGACATTCAGTACGCGGAGGCTATGGCGTACCCGACGCGGCACATCTACTACAGCACAGGCGGCACGCCTGGCTCGCCAATAGATGATCCATACCTCTGCTGGTTACGCTATGTGATTGCTCAAGACGACATCGACATCCCGCAGACAATCAGCACGTCGTACGGCGGGTACGAGCATACCTTGTCGCAGGAGTATATGTTGAGCGTGTGCACCCTATTCGGTCAGCTTGGTTTACGCGGCGTGAGCGTCCTCTTTTCGACCGGCGACTGGGGCGTCGGCGACGGGGACTGCTTGGTCCAGAGCAGCTCTGGAGAAACCTCTGTCCAGTTCCTCCCCATCTTCCCCGCAACTTGTATGTGATATTTCCTTTTTTTTTTTTTTGCTTGTAAGCAGTACGCAGGCATAAGCACACAGTCACTCACCAGGCCGTGGTTTCGTAGGTCCGTGGGTCACTAGTGTTGGCGGCACGACGGGCCACGACCCCGAGGTGGCAGCCAGCATATCTGGAGGCGGCTTCTCGATCTACTTTCCACGCCAACCCTACCAGGAGAACGCGGTATCTAACTTCCTCCAGAACCTCGGGGATAAGCATAGCGGCCTCTACAAGTCGGTTCCCGGCCCTGACCTGACCTGACCTGTTATTTACTTTGTATTTATGCAGTCCTCTAGGCCGCGGATACCCCGATGTCTCCTCGCAGGCGATCAAGTTATTAATGGCCATAGGAGGGAATCTCTTTGTCGTGTCCGGCACGAGTGGCTCTGTACCTGTGCGTCTCTCCCTCCTCCCCGCCTCGTCTACTCAGCTGGCCGCCAACACACAGACCGTGGCAGGCATCATCTCTCTGTTGAATGACTATCTCATTTCGAAAGGCAGCCAACCCCTTGGCTTCCTCAACCCCTGGCTGTACGGCACAGGCCTTCCGGGCCTCAATGACATTACGTCTGGCTCAAACCCAGGGTGTAACACTGATGGATTTCCTGCTGTCGCCGGATGGGATCCCGTACGTCCCTTCAGGCTCGTGTTTCTCGAACGTTGGTTGACTGTTGGCTCCATAGGTCACAGGTCTCGGGACGCTCGACTTTACTAAACTGGAGGAAATAATCGATGACCGACTGAGGATCTCAGGTACCTCAAGGACACAGAACCAACGGTTCACATAGACATTGCCATTGTATGTGTACTATGTGGTGAGGTTATGGGACGCGAAGATGGAATAAAAGAGATGAAAGGAGTGATTTACGAGCAAACGCGAGCGAGCGACGAGAGAATGCCCAACGACGTGAAAGGGCAAAAACGATAACATTTAGGGGCTCGCCTTCGTCGTACACCTCTTCCCTGTCGTCTTTAGTCTCTGGTCTAGACAGGGGTGGCTGTTTTGAGGGTGTAGGGCGCCTAGATACCGCTACTGATGGCCGCCGCACACCTTTCTTTTGCCTTCACGTACACTCAGCGCCTATAGTTTATGAGTGCCCATGTGAAGCAAAGTTTCACATCTCTAGTGAAGGTTAAATGGAAAAAACGTGAAAACAGCGCCTTGAATTTACCCCGTTCTAGAGTTGCTGGGTTAGGATCTCGGACTCACGATCTTACCGTCGGTGCGACTCAGATAGGAACCGGGAAGTCCTCGTGTAGCCAGCGGACACGATCGTCGCCAGCAATTACTGTATTACCAGCCCCGGATTGTGCAAATGCCCTGTTGGGTGAAGACGGTGACATTCGATCATCACTTCCCCATCCTTTTCTACCAAAAAAAGTTGTAATAGGATCATACAAGAAAAAAACGGGGATGAATGAAGGTTGAAAATGACAAGCGTCATGATCCGCACCCATAACCCTTACCCTTAGATCCCACAGATCTTGTTGGTTCCATGGAACCCATACGATTGAACTTGCCTTGAGGGTTAGCTTGAGAAGCACTCGAAATTGAAGCTTTTTTACAAAAAAAAAAAAAAGCGGAAGTCTTGTTCATAACTATTCATATCGAAAGTTCTTCGCACTTGCCTTTTTAGCGTATGACAGGATGCGGGAAAAATGGCAACTCGTGTAGGTACGTATGGCATCGTTACGTTATAGGACTAGCACGAGACTCATCGCGACGGCAGCCGTACAGAGAAATATTGCACTTGCGCCACGTGCATTTAGAGGGAGCGCACTGTTGGCGGTCCCGGCTAAGCACAAGGATGGCACATTCGCGGCAGCAGCTGTGGCGGCCGGGTTCGGCGTGGGGGTACTGCTTGACGGGGAAGAGGCGGGCAAATTTGGGAGTGTTGGGGTGGAAGATGCGGACGTCGACGTGGAGGAGGGCGAGGTTGGAGGGGGAGAAGACGAGTCAGGAGATAACGGAGAGGTGGGGGTAGGAGGAGAAGGCGTGGTGGGGGTAGGGAGTTGCGTAGAGATAGAGAGCGGACTCAAGGTCGTGGTCGTGCTGGACCCGCCGGTGATCGTGAACTGCGGACTTGTGCTTGACGGGAAAGATATGAGCAAGCTCGGGGACGTTGACCCGCCTGTGAACTGCAGAATCGCATTGCCAGAGTCACTGAATACTATGGGAGAAGCCGACGCGAAGTCCGGGAGGTGGTTGCGTCAACGTGACGTCCAGCCACTCTGCGGAGAGAAAGAGGTACGCACAGACGACAATATAGTGGGACCCGTCCGGAACGTTCGGGACAATGATCTGCACCGAGCCCCCGCTGAGGAGGAAGTCCCGGGCGAGCGGGCGATCTGGAAGATGCAACAAGACGGAGTGAGGAGGTCAGCGTGGGGTGGTCCTACTTAGCCCTAACTATCTCCCGCATGAAATGTGCACGCAGCACTACGGAGCGTAGGGAAGGTGCAAGGAGGAGACGGATGACAACCCACAGATGTCCAGATTCTCGCTATCGTCCGTCACACAACCGAGCAAGAGCTGGCCGGTAAAGTTGCTTGTCCGCGGGATGCCAAAGGTGTCCCTGTATACGCGCACGTACGGCATCAATTAGACGGCTGCGCGGGGAGTGAGGTAGGTAGGGTAAGGAGGGTCGTACACACCACGTCACTGTAACCTTATCGCCTTGATTCCAAGTCGTGGATGCCTTTGGATACGTGATCTGTGGACTAACGACGATACGCTTTACAAAGGGGACAGCGTGAACGAAGACGAGAACGTAAAAGAGGAGAAAAATCATGAGACGACGAGTGAGAGAGATCTCTCGGATTCGAAGAGGGAAGAGAGGGTAGAGGCATCTTATATTGAGCTGGATTGGACGGCTCTGGGCAAAGGTTCTCGCAGATGAACAACATGAGCCTCCTAACAGGCCTGACCTTTCATCAAGTCGCTGGTTACCTGACGGTCAGACTAGCGCGGCGCTTGTTGTGCGAGACGCTGATCGATCAGGCGAGTTGTAGCTCCGGTCTTCTGTAGGAAGTCGAGAAGCTCGACAACATGATTTGTGAGAAGAGACGCTCGAGTGTGACAATACGTCCTTGGTCAATTTATTCTGAGTCTGAATCTGGCGTCTGCACGGAGGGCAGGGTTGAGACGTTGAGGTCGATCGGATCTTCTTGACCTCATATCCTTGGATTGGCCTTGGACTGGCGACGGTCTGAAGTGATGGGAGTGAGCGCGATGCTCTTCTGATATGAAATAAAACGGGTCTTGAGCATGACACCTGGTCTACGCAAGGGTCTATGGCTGCCGCACACCTTTCTTCTGCCTTCATGCCGGCGTACACTCGGCGCCTGTAGTGTATGAGTGTTCATCTGAAGAAAGCTTCACATGTTATAGTAAATGGAAGAAAGAAGACAACGATTTCCAATACCCGTTCTAGAATCTCGGACACGCAGACTCCAAGGCCTTCAGTATAGTATAGCTTCAATCTCCATTACTTCCTCGGAGTTCCTCCACAATCTTACCGTCGGCGCGACACCGATTGGTGAACCTGCCGGCATCGGTGATCCTGCCGGCATGAATTACTCTCATTGCATGCAGCCAGCGACACACATTGCCAGCGGTTACTGCCACATCAGGGAAAACCTACTTTGATAATTTCATATCGAACAAGAATTATAGAATTATTGACAGATAGCTAGTCTAAGCATGCTAGTCACGATTATCACGGAAGGGGCTACCATGGTCTGGTTTCCCACGGCTTAGCCGGGGTCAAGGAAGAGTATGGAAAGCGCTGCAATGGCAGTAGCCCATCCTCCACCCTTGCACACCTGCGGCCACGTCCGATTATCATGGGAGGTTTTTCGGGATGCCTATCAATCTCGGGGTGCGAGAATGCCCTATTCGATCACCACATTCGCGTCCTTTTCTCCCCAAAATGCTAAGATCATATAACGTCATAATCTGCGTGCACTCCGCTATGCGCTACGTCTCATGCATCTCATGCCTCATGTCTGCACACATACATTCTTGCTGTCATCTACTTGCAATCACGACCCCAGTGCATACAATACTGCTGGAGTTCATTTCCGTAGCCTGACCTCCATTTTCCCTTTCTTAGTTAGATTCTTTATCTCATTCCCATCCCTCTGTCTCCCCTGTCGTCCCCCCATGCCACCTGCACTTGTCTTTCCTTCTCCTACCTTGCCCCTTCTTTTAGTGGCTGTTCCGCCTGTAGTATTTAATCCATTATCTTCCTGCTGAACAAAACAGTGCCCGGTCGCTACTTATCCCCCCTCGACTCTACGTGATCAGCTCGAGTCCGGCCCAATCGAGGGCGCTCGCAGTTTGTCTCGTCATCTCATTTTCTCGTCTTGGCCCCGTTCTCGTTCCCGCGGCCATTTAGCTATATCCTTCTCTTTCTCCCTCTGCAGAATCCGCTACGCCTGCGAACTCATACGGCCATAGCTCCGTACACCGCCTAGTCATGGCCAGTACTTGCTGCAGTGGTATTGTGGGAAACTCAGATTTAGTGGGAATCGGGGTCTGTCCTGTCACTCTTGAGCTACTTTGTCTTTTGGAGATCTGACAAACTGAGTTCTCAGACTCGCGTCAATCTTTATGTCACGATACTCCTCTCGGCTATTGTACTCCCGCCCCCCGAGGGGAAGGAAGGACCTACTACCGACCTTTTGGACGATCTTTTTACGAATTCAATTTTCTATGGTCTCGCCGTTCTCATTACTGCCGTCGTCCAAACCATACAAAAACGGCTAGACTTGTATCACGCTCTCTTCGTGACGCAAGTGCTAATATGCCTCGTACTTCTTCATCTCTACGGTATGGCTTTTGTCCGATGGGAACTGTTGCAGAGTGCCAATCAGAAACGGGAATACAGGCGCAAAGAGATATATCACGAGAAGAGACGACGACCGATCCGTTTCCAAGCTCAAAATGAACATTACTCTCGCCTTTCAGGTATTACAGGTCATAATTTTGATTCCTTGGGTGCTCTACGTGTGGATCAAAGACGAGCGATTTGGTTCGCAGCCAGAATGCAATCACTTCGTAAAATATGTCTTTTTCTTCGTCACCGTCCGGGCCACCGTTGACTGGTTACGGATCTTGGCTTTCATTGGCCTCGCCGCGTGTGCGATCGGTTTGGTTATCGTTCTCGTAATGGCTCTCAAACTGAAGGAAGACATCGATCGTATCTTTCGACGCGCGTCCCAGGAGAATCCGCCCGGGCCCTTAGGGTTCGTCTCTGATGCGCTGAATGGAATCTCTAACAGGTTGTGGAGCGCCTCTACCGGGCTGGCGGGCGTCCCACTGGTAGGCCCGGTGGTAGGCTCGGTGCCGGCCCTCTATGCCATGGCGTTCCGCGCCTCTAGCACGGCGGTGACAGCCTTCAGCAACCTATTTCCGGATCCCAATACGGGCGTGAAAGAGAAATTGAAACGTTTGAAGGACAAGTGGGAGGGGAGGATAAAGCGTGTTGGTAGGGTCTTCTGGGTTTTCTCTATACTGTGCGTTTCTTCGGTACTTCCTTCTCACGATAGTACTAATTCGACACTCGCCACACCAGAGCCGCGATCTACAGTGTCGTGACCATGGAGTTGATAGTCAGTTTCCCTCAGGATCCTACGTTGGGAGGCGTACTTATGAAAACCCTCCTAGGTACATCGCAACCACCCGATCATCAGAGATAGCTCGGAGAATGAATGGGGCTTTGGCCAGATTGCCTCCGTCATCTTGATATTACCCATTGTTATCGACGTACTGGCCGTCTGGTTCAAGAGAGACGAGCCCTCGGACACTGCCAGTGGCAGTTCCTCGACCCGCCCCTTAGAAAAACAGGGTTAAATGGCAGTTACTAGCATTCGCCGTGGGACCACCCCGGGCGTTGGGCCTGAAACCTTGCCTCTCGTTCCCTCTTGGCGGTCTCAGACCTACGCAGGACATGCGTCCTGGCACGGTCTCGCCACTCTAGTGAACCGCTTGCACCGTACCAGGCCCCCAAGGTTAATTGTCGCTTTGACCCTTTAGTTACCGCGTCGGTCACTCCTTTATCCTGTGCCTCCCCCCTCTGTATCTTGTCCCACCTTATGCTACTCTCAGTCCCTCTTACTCTACTTCACATTGCCTTTTCTGTGATAACTACGGTTTCCCCTGCAATTTCTAACAACTTTATGAGTTCTCTGATACAGCAACATCCTGAGAAGGCTTCCTCGTCTAGTAGCTAAAGTGGCTCCGTTGGCCGCTTGGGTATGAGTTCGAAGGCGTGCTGCGCAACGCGTGCATCTCGCGACCTGCGTCCCATTGGGACCCGGCGCAATCGGCCGCGCAGACTCCCGCCCATCCCAGAAACATCGGGGGTCATTTCAAGTTCCGAGGATGATATGGCAAAGCCGCCCAAAATTTTAATGTGTCGTAATCAGATAAAGCGCGAGCCAAAGATGAGGATGTGTGGTGGGTTCCCAACGTCCGTCGTGCGTGACAATTCTAATCTTTGAACGTGGACGGTAGACAAACAAGCCGTGAGAGGGACACCGGATGGGGTTTGTGTGCGGGTCGCTGGATGCGACCTTCGACTCGAACATAGTTGATGCACCACGTGAATTTAAGATTTACGGATGTGCGATAAGGACGAGGAGCCTGAGGCAATGTGTGATGGCCGATTAACTCACCGTTACGAGAAAGATCGGGACAAGAGTCGTCGGATGATTCATCAGACTCGGGAGGCTGGATCAATGTCGAGAGTAATGGTGGAGATAGTCTCGGCATCAGTGACGGCGAAGACAAGGATAGAAAGTGAATGGCGAGCTCCCAGAAACAAGCCGCACTTCGCGACGACGAAAGTTTCTTCCATCTTGCCATCCCCGACTACCGACGCACGTCTTTACCTGCAGGTTCTTAATCCGGCCGATTACGTAGTGATCAACGACTGACGACATGGCAAATACAAGCTACCACCAAAGCGGTTGAAAGGTGGGGTGGTTCTGCTGCAAAGCATCTCTCTAAGCCACCAAAAAGGCGGCCGCCACTTCTGGCCCGGGCGACACGCCGACATTCGTCTCGGAAAGCGACGTTCTCAGCCCGCGCAAGAAGACGTCGTGGTTCAGCGAAATTAGCGGCGCACCTGATCCACGCACGACTCTGACAAGCTATATCGAGTCCCATTCTATCCCGGGGATGCGTAGAAAATGACATCCTGTGTTGACCTCTTGTGACATGTGACTGGTTGACTTCGGATGGTATTTAGAACACGCAAAAGTAGTAGCCCACCGCGAGGGTCGAACTCGCAGCCTTCAGATTACAGAGGTGTAATGAACACCCGCTTAAGAGTCTGACGCTCTATCCGATTGAGCTAGGCGGGCATTGACATTCGATTGTAATGTGTGAGCTATCATCTGCTTGGCCGCCGAGTCGTCATAGTTGGACGGGCCGACGGAGCCGCTTCGGGTCTCGACCCCCTCTCGGAATTTTGCGACCGGGGCAACCAATCGCCGCGACCTCGGCCGTAAAGCCACTTTGACACATCTTCCAAACGAACTTGGGATCCGTGAGTTCGTAGGCAGAGAAACAATCAAGGGATATAGGAGCAGAGTGAGCGCGAGGAAGGATACTGCCAGTGACCGAGGTGGCGAGAACTTTGAGAGACGAGACGAGGGAGAACTGACCTCGACTGAGCCTAACTTTCTAGACGATCACACTGACGAAGAGGGAGAAATAACACAGTCCATCAGAAATCATGGAAGATCGTTCAAATACAGGAAACCTTAGTTACCACAGAAAAGGACAGGTAACGAAATGTAAGAGGGACAGAGTCGTACCAGATGGGGACAAGAAAACGACGAAAGGGGTAATGCACCGGGAAAAGGAGCGTGGTAGTGATTGAAACGAGTCGAAGAGATAAAAAGAACTGGGCTCGGAACATGTGGTTCACCAAAGTGGCGAGAGCGCGTACCGGATTTGTTTTCCTGTCCCCCCCACCTGTGAAAAACTAACCTGATATGTTGAGGATTGTGATAGGAGCATGAACAATCAAGACTAGTGGAATCCTGTGGATGTGGAAGGAAGTGGCGAGGAGGACGAATTGCAATCTGAAGTGACACTTGCTTGATTATGGTCCAGCGTGGGTCCGAGAACGTCATGAAGAAGCGGAAAGGCAAGGTTTTAGGTACAACGCCTGCCTTACAATGAGTACACTTCTCGTTCCTTATTCTGGGTCACCAGAATACCATCTCTTGAAAGCGACCATTATCTCGATAATGATGGGCAATATCAAGATGATAGAAACAATCTGACCAAAGCCCCAATAATCCTCACCGGTCTGGACGTGCGGATGATTACGATGAACCTAGGAGAGTTTCCATGAGTACGCCTCCCAAATTAAGAACGAAACGCCACAGACTATCAACTCAGTGCTCGCGACACCGTATGCCGCAGGTCTGGTTTGGTGAGTTAGTATTATTATCGTGAGACGAAAGTACTGAAGAAACGCACAGGATCCAGGAGAACCACGGAAGACCGTCGTCGTTGTCGGACTCAGCGCGCGATAGTTCCATAAGGTCACGCCACACGGTAGGCACTGTGCTAAGACAGACCAACCAAGCGACCACGCTTATAGCGAAGCAAACGATAAACATGATCCGTAGCCAGCCAACGGTCGCCCGGACGGTGACGAAAAAAAAGACATATTTCACGAGGTCGTTGCACTCTGGCTGCGCACCGAATTGCGAGCCTTTGGTCCACACGTAGAGCGTCCAGGGAATGAAAATAAATAGGACCTGTAATACCTGGAAGGCAATGGTTATCTTCATTTTTAAACCGAATCTATCGGCAAAGAAAAATCTTTTTATGCCTGTATTATCGTCTCTGATCAGCACTCTACAGTGTATCCTCATGAGGACGCAAGTCATACCGTAGATATGAAGAACTGTAAGGCATACTAGCATATGCATCACGAATATGGCATGATACAAGTCTAGCTGTCCTTGTATGGTTTGGACGAGGACAGTGATGAGAAGGGCGAAACCATAGAAAATTGCATTCATATAGAGCGAGTCCAGAAGTTCGGTCGTGTATGTATTCTGGGGTATTAGAGCCACAAGGAGTATTGTGACATAGAAATTGAGGCGAGTCTGTGAAATCAATTGGTCAGATCTGTAAAAAGAGTAGCTGAAAGAGTAGCAGGACCGACCCCGATTCCTGCTAAATCAGGGTTTGATAAAATTCCAGTGCAGCTAGTATCGGCCATTACTAGGCTGTGTATGGATTTGTGATCGCGTGAGTTCGCAGGCGGAGCGGATTCCGCAGAGAAAAGAGGAGATGAGAATATAGCCAAATGGCCGCAGGAACGAGAACGAGACCAATATGAGAAACCGAGACGATGGAACGAACTGCGGGTGCCCTCGATTGGGCCTGACTCGAGCTGATCACGAAGAGTAGGGGGACAAGTAGCGACCGAGCGCTGTTTTTTTCAGCAAGAAATGGTGGTTTTGATACAGGCAGAATAGTACCTAGTACAAGAAAGGGTTAGAGTAGGGGAAGGGAGAGTAAAGGTGGCACGAGGGACTGATAGGGTAGACAAAGGCAGTGAGGTGTGAATCTAGGCAACGTACTGTTAAGTGGTATGTGGGAATCAGCCGTGGGTGTGATCCCTGAGCTGCTGCGGAGATGTAAGGTTTCAGGGCCAAGCATAATGGTGGTCTTACAGCAGATTTACTTCGATCACTAAAAGGGATGGAGAAACGAGTATGTGCGAGCACAAGGGGAACTTGAGAAGGACAGACGCCGAGAGACTTGGGTGGGTACCTGGCAGAAAAAGGTCCGAAGGGCCAGCCATTTGGGCAAGTGCATAAATCCTAGTAAAGACATACTAGGGGACCGACCATTAGAGCGCCGTACAGGAGTCAGTAACAGGACGATGACCAAGAAAGTCCTAGTAATTCAGAATTAGCCCAGCTGCGAGTGCCAGTGTCTGAAAGAAGCCATCTAAAATGGGGACAACCATCCCATCCTCTCCGTATTACTGTACTACTGTATAACATTTGACTCACAGCAGATTCCAAAGATAGTCCCATGTTTCGACCAGTTCACCGACGGACTTTTAATATTCAAAAGCGAGATTCATAGTTAAGTAAGTTACAGGGAAAAATTCTCGGGAAATTGGTCACGGCCTCTTGCAAAATTGGGGCTCTCCCTCCGATTCCCATTCAAGCTATAATATACAAGTTCCATATTCCTCGATGATGGACCACTAGCACTTGTTCTCCTCAATATTTTGCGCAACAAGGATGTTTTCCTTTATGCCCGGTCTCGGTTGACGTACTCAACGACCTTATGTACCGCTTGCTGTCTCGACTTTCGAGCATTGGTCTGACCTTCGGATTGGAGTGAGACCTGGTCTGGTGTACGTCATTCCCCGCGGGCGTAATACAGCGTTTATATCTTTTAAGGCCTGATTGTATTGTATCATCAGAAACGGTTCGGAACGGTCATGTGGTCGCGCTACGTATACGCTACGCTACAATTGAATCGCCATTTCACACATGATTCATTTTCCGAAGACACCAAATAACACTTTTGTTGGCGTACATATATGAACAACGAACTTGCGCGAATGTGAAGAAGTACAGGTCATAATGAAAACGGGGTATGGAGAGAGGAACCGAAGGAGTGATGGATGGGTTGTATAATAGCATCATAGTCAATATAAAAGTCGGGGTTTTTTTATACATGTCACAATTCGTCAAAGGGGTCGTTTCACTTTTTGCATATATCGTTTATGGCGAGCCGTTCAGACTCGGGTGCACGAACGACGAGTGCTGCGTGGGCGACGAAAGCTTTTCAGGGAGGAAGAGCGGGACCGTGGGTATGAGCTCAAAGACATGCTGCGCGACGCCACGCCCGGCGCCCGACGAACCCGCGCGACCCTGCGCCGAGTCGTCTGTGCGCATCACGCCATGCACGCGCGCTTCTTGCGACGGTGCTTCCTTCCCACGTCCCATTGGGACCCTGGCGCGATCGGTGGCGCCGACCCCCCGCGCCCGTCCCAAATGCATCGCAGGTCGTTTCCAGGGATGATCTGACAAAGCCGCCCAGTTTCGATGTGTCGCACTTCGATGAAGCGCGAGTCGAAGATGAGGACGTATGGTGGGTGCCAGGCGACGTGCTCGGCGGTGCCTTCCCATTCGATGGTGCCCTTGGTACGACTTGGGTCGCCGTGCCGGTTCACATACAACCCGAACTCTGCGAAGGACGGTCAGCGTACTGATAGAGGGAGCACTCAAACACTAATTATTACCATCGTAGCAAAGAAGAAATTCGTTCTCGCTAGAGCGGAACATTCCCATTGGACGACACGATTCACAACGTTTGGCAAGTTTCTCATGGCGCGGGTCATCACGTTGTGGAATCGTGACACTCTTGAAACTACACATCCAACACGTTAGACATTGAAGACAAGGGGCGTGATAAGGACTAACTCGGAAAGGTCCATGATTTCGAAACCCTTCGTACAGAGGATGGCGATCCTGGCTTTCAAGAAGATGAGGTCATACGACTCGGATGGTAAGAAGAAATCCTGTCAAATAGCGTTTAAGGTCCCGCCAGGCCGTGGGAGGGGATATACGTACTCTGTAAATGCGGAACCACTCCGAGCGGGGTTGCCGCAGACCGAATCGAGAGCTCAGAAACACGGGGGCCTTAGCCTTCTCGTTTATCTTTCCAACAACGGGTTCAAGTACGCGGAAGACGCTGTCCAACTGGTTGACCTGGTGAGTCGACGTGGGAGCTGATGTAGTAGAGTGACGACCCTACCCCTTTTTTCTTCATGTAAATTACAAGGGTCCGCCCTCCGAGACTCCCAACACTAAAGAAGTGTACGTCCTTTGAACCGTTTAGCTTCTGCGGTGTCTGTGTAGTGTTCGCGCTTTGTGGAGATGTGGGTACAAGTGCTTCAATGTGGTACTGCAAATAGTGACTAACAGGCGATCGTCAATCAGATCATCTTGGTAACGCAGAGAGAAAAAGCAGCTTACTTTGTCGGCAAGCACGAGGAAGATGCCGAAATCTTCAAGCATCGCACATTGTGTGACCATCTTCAGGTGCAGCACCCTGCGCATGGCTGCAAAAGGAGGATGGGTAACGATTTGATATAACAGTAACGCGATCCTCACATCTGGAATCGTGGCGGAACCCAATCCAAACACCTTCCGCACAACCAACTGCGACGAGGGCACGTCCATCCGCGGTAGCTGAAAACAGATCAGGCTCTCGTACATAATTTCCAAGTAAATCGGCTTACTGAATGGTACAGAACAAGTGACCTTGCCCGTAAACGAGCTCTCTGCATTCCACGAGTGGTTTGTCGGCGGCGAAAGCATCGATGGGACGACGAATGTGTCCGAGCTGAGCGTCTCAACTTCGAAAACCCTGTTCGACTCCTGTACAACCTTGCGTAACCCAATCGCCTCCTCAAGTTTCTCCTTCCATTCCGAGCGCGCTTGTGAAGATTCGGCGTATACAGTATACAGCCCCCCAAGTCGGCCAGTGTGCAGAATAGTGCACGGGTACACGACGCGTGAGTCCGTCGCCGTATCAGGGGTGACACCGGGCGTGTTTGCCTGTGTATCGCCTCCTCCCTTGTTGCCACCGAAGCCACGTAGCAGCCCAGTTCCGCGCTGCGTAGGAGGATCGATGAAGTTTGAAAGCGTTAACAGATCTAAGGGAATAGGCTAAATTACAAGAGTCAGCTTTGGGAGTGTGCGCAGAAAAGCGAAGGAATGCATACCCGGCGGTTAACATTGTATTTGGTGATGCCGTCCTTCTCCTTTGGTTTTGTCATGACCACTGTACGCTATCAATAAACTGTACCCGCCCATCCACTTTGACTCACAATAGTTGTCAAACAGCAGAACAAACAGCTCGCTCCACCCGCTCCACTCGAAGCCAGTATCCGGCTGGCGTAAGAGCTTTCCAGCGTGTATGAGTGAGCGGTTCTCGGCTAATAGGTCCATGTCCTACACGAGAGCGACATGAGTCTCACAGAATGCCTTCGTCTTCGTACTTCGAATCGGGACTCACCACGGCCTCGCCAGGTTTGAACACTAAATTGGCGTTGTACCGCCAAAGTTCGACCTTTTGCTCTGCAGATGCGACGCCTGGTTGCGTTTCCTTCAGTAGCGACTTGATCACCTCAATGACCTGCGGGATACTGTCGTGGTCCTCGTGGCCATCGTGACTGGCTTCCATGATACCCTTGAGCAGCAGCTCGTATCGCGCGAGACGTGGGATCGGCCGGTTCACGAAGTTCTTCATGTCTAGGCGGTTTGCGTCTGGATGCCGCGTGCATTGCTAAGGGAGAATTTAATATACACGCATCATGAACGCAGTTTATGGTGCGTGAACACACCTCCACAAATTCCTTGAAGGCAGGATTGTTCGCCATTTCGTCAACGATGCGATACTCGGCGATAGGATAGTTCGTAATGTACTCCATGTACTCATCACGCCAATTGAGCGCAGCATCGAAGATCGCAGCGGTGACACTGTTGATGATCGGGTGCTCGTCACGCTGGATGGCATGGAGGCGATCAAGCAGCTTGCGATGTTGTGCGTGCAGCGCGCCAAAGTTGTGATAAACGTCCGTAATGAAGGCCGACAACCGGTCGCGAGGGATGACGGGTGGTTCCCCCGTGCGCAGCGGCTGCACGTACATCTGCGGAGTAACGCTGGGTTAAACAGAATGTATGCCAGACGAGCGATGGGGTCACTCACAACATCAATATTCTCCAAATCGCGTACATATTGCATCTCACCTTTGATGAGCTCAAAGATGATGCTACAAAATTTGGCGTCAGAGTGCTCCCTTAACCTCTCGTGATGTCAACTCACCTCTGGCGCTTCTGCTCCGACTTGCTTATGTCAGCTCGAGCATCTTCAGAGACTAGGTTATGCCATTCGAACTTGCCCGTCGGGCCTCTGCACATCGCATGCTGGAACGTCTGCAAAACACATGCCGCCTGGAGACCCTTGAATGCCCGCACAGCCTCCATGAGGAAGTCCGCGTCTGGATTGCCCTCGGCTGTCTCATTTGCGATAGCTTCGAGCACATTCTCGTACCGCTGCAAGTGCTCCGACGGACGATTCAGGAAAACCTTGAGCTCCATTCTCCGGGCATCTGGGTTGCGGTTGGCATTCTACGGCCCATTTGACACATCAGCTTCTGAGAGATAGGGATAAAGCGCGGCGCACCTCTAGGAACAACCGGAACTCGTGGTTTCCCTCCGTTTCCTCTTTTAGACGCTTCTCTGCGAGTGGCAAATGGCCAACGTAGACGGGGTACACGAGCCTAAACTCCGTCGCGATCTCAAGGAATATGTCGCCCACACGCTGGATGACGAGCGATTGTTCGCGCTGGCGCACGTTGAGCACTTCCAGGAGTTGGCGATTCGCGCGGCGGACATCGTAGAAGTTTCCAAAGACGTCCTCGATGAATCCGTCGAGGTCAGTGTAAGGTATCACAGGCGGGCTCGCGTTGCGTAGCGGTCGAATGAAGACCTGTTTTTACGACGCAAGACCGTAAGTTGGAACTTCCCACCATAGATGCAGCAAAAGAAACATACAGATTCAATGACATCAAGATCCTTGATATACTGGACCTCTTTGGTGATGAGCTTGTGGATGACCGTCTGGCGGTTTATTTCGCTCTCAGGAAGCGCAGCCAACACAGCAGGATCTACATGAGCGGCCCAGTCTTCATCAAGTGAAACCGGGACGGGCGAAGGCGTCTCATCCACGACGATCGGGTCCGCCTAGAGCACGTAATATAAGAATGATGAAAATTAGTATCAAAGTACACCCACCCTGGAAAGGCGTGGACACGCAAACGAGTAGCACGGTTGGGTTTCGGAGCAGCTGGGGGAGTAACACCGAGTCAACACAGTGATCACGCTCGTCGGGAGTTCCTCGCGGTCACGTGGGGCATCAGCAGCAGAACCTTCCTGGTCATCAAGGAACATGTAAACGTCCTCGACACCATCCTGAAGGACACGCCCGCCCCACTCGACCTCGTAGAAAAATAATTGCTGCTGGAGGCTGCGCGCAACTTGCAGTGCGATCGCGCGATTGTTCGTTGTGACACCTTGGTTGATAAGGAGCTCGGAGGCGATGCGCGACTGCAGTGTGGACTGATATGAAATATATTTGGTCAAAAGTGGCACAAACAAGGTGAGAAAAAAAATGTACATACCACGATGTCCTTGCCAGTAAATGCCCGCGGGTACGGGATGCTTCCCTTCACATGCGTCCCGCGTGGGACCTGATCGCGCATCCATACCGCAATATTACTGAGCAGCGAGAAGTTGACAAAGGAGTCGAGACTCTCCTCGTCCGAGTAGTAGTCATCGTCCTCGTCGTAATAATCGTCGTCTGCATATGAATTCGTCGCGTCTTCTCTAGCTTCCTGACTTTTCAGCCGCCTAATCTCAGTGGCCAGGTGTGAACGCGCAGTCGCCACGGATCGAGCCGGCTCAGATGATTGACGGTCACTCAGTGGAACAGGGCCTGTTGTGGGCTCGCGGAGCTTACTCCCGAACGACTCTGAGCGGTCGACGGAACGTTCCGCGATTGTGTCTTTGTCCCTGCTGGCACCGCTGTACGTTGTCGGCGCAGTGGACGCGGTCGCGATCGTCGACGTGGTGAAGTTACGCTCCAAGGCGCTCACGTGCGTACTAGAGGAGGTCGAAACGGTGCTGGTTGATCGCAGCGGATGGTCGCTGCTGGAAACTGTAAGCGGATAACGACGGTTCGTTTGACCCTGCGGATATCTAGAAAAAGGAAATGAGAAGACTCACTGTGGGAAAGGGGACGGGCAAACCCTAGAGCCCCGGGGGCAAGGATATCATCAGAGGATTCATGATCATGGGTCTTCAGACGTGAGGATGGTTGAGCGTGGGAAAGCGGATTAAGCGGTGGCGGTGGCGGGATATTGGAGACGTTGAACAAGGCAGACGAGTAATTAGCGTCGGGAGAGAAGTAAGAGTTGGAATTGGAAGGACTGTTCACGGACGAATGATGGTCGGCTGACGGTGAAGCGCTGGATGAATCATCCCGGGAGTCGAGACCTGCGGCATGACCAGGTATCCGGGGTGCAGAGGCGCCCGGGGGTCGGTAAGATGGCTGTCTCTGTGGGGTACTCCCGGGGGGTTGAGCGCCGTTGCTAGTGTAGCTCCTTCCAGAGGGCGATGCGTTCCACGGTTGGCCGTACACCCCAGCAGATGGCGAAGTAACATCAGGAACGGGCATAGAATACTGAAGCGAATTCGCTCCCCGCGTGTGTCCAGCAGCAGGGGAGGGAGATCGCGCATCAACGCCGCCACTGCTCCCCGGACGCAGTGCTACGGGAGATTTGTGGACAGGCCGTGGGTCAGAAGGTAAGCCGCGCGGAGGGCGCTCTGCTGGGGATGCGGGAGTGCCGTTGCCAAAGGGCTCGGCCGTGTACTGCCGTCGAGGCCTGCGAAGATATAGATGAAGATAAGAGTGTGTAAGGGGGAGAAGACACGCACTGCTCGGCTGTGGGCTTGGCACCAGTAGAAGCAGGAAGGGCAGGATAGGGTCGAGGCTCAGGCATATGGCCAGGGTAAGCGGAGGGGGATGTTGGGGAGGCGCCAGGAAGTCTTGGGAGAGGACGGGGGCCCTTGCCCTGGGTAGGGGAGGTGGGATACGTTGTCGGGGATGGGAGGGGACGGTTATTGTCCCGAGGGCTAGCGGAGGCTTATGCGAAAATTTGAGGAAGGAGGACGAGGAGAAAAAGAGCGGTGGGGTGGGAAAGAGGCTCACCACGGGGTTGTGTATGCGGCCTTGTAGAGATATATGAGCCAACGGGTTCGTCGCTATGCGGACTGTAAGGAGGATCGTGATCGAGGTTATTAGGCGAGATAGTGGGGGAAAACTTGGAAGGACTGGACTCTTCTGCGAAAGCGCTGAGAACCTGATTGTAAAGCTCTTGGAGGTCAGCGTCTCCCGGAGGAGAAGATGAGGAAGCAATCGTCGTCGGCATTGTGGTGAGGATGGGGTGATGATGATGACAGCCTCGAGTTCACTATTGATAACATAACTATTTTATTATTTCTATTTACAATGGCCAAGACCTCCTCCTCCGTAAAAGATATCACTACACTCGACCCTCCTTCGGCTCGAGGAACGTCCCTCTTTCCCTTTGCATCATCGACCCCATCCCTCATCTTCAGCCCAACATAGGTTTCTCACAGAGATCGCCGACGTCTGGTCTCAGAATGCTTGGGATCACGTCCCTTCTCCACCAGACCAGCATGCTACCATAGCTGCTTCGTTAGCACGTCAGCGGGCTGCGCCAGTCCCACAACCTGACAAGCAAAAATACAATGCAATACCTGCAAAACATTGGTTCGTTATCTGTCATCCCTGTGCTGTGTCCCGCTCATCAACGAACCAGGGATAACTTTTACAAGACAAACGCCTCAAATTTCTTCAAGAATCGCAAGTGGTGCGTGTTCCACTTACGTTATGCGATTCGTGGTCGTTCAATCCGCAATCAGGTTACATCTCGAGTTCCCGGAGCTCATCGCCGCTGCCGAGTTATCGGTGCGCCTGTCCATCAGTCCATCATTACGATCGTGACGTACGGTACGCCCGGTGCAGGCTGGACCCCGCACCCGTCGTCGAGGTCGGATGTGGTATCTCCCCCGACCTCCGCTTATAATAAGTTGTCTTAACCACCATCATACAGGCGCCGGAAACGCCATATTCCCGCTCCTAGAACAAAAACCACAATCCCGAGCTTCGCATACACGCGTTCGACTATTCTTCGCATGCCATAAAGCTCGTACAGGTGGGATTCTTCTCCGTTCGGTCTTTTTCTACCCCTCGTTAATCACTCGTCTCTCCGAAGCATAACACGCTGTACAACCTCCCCGCCCTGCGGAACGATCACCGCCTCGGTTTGGGACTTATCCTCCGTATCGCCGCCCTCCCGATCTCGCGCCGCGCTCTGCCGATATTCTCGTCCTCGTGTTCGTCCTTAGTGCCCTACACCATCCGAATGGCCCCAGGCCATCTCCAACATCGCGCAGGTACGGGTCTCCACTCCTTCGCTGGTATAATAACTAACACGCACCTAGATACTGAAACCCGGCGGGCTCGTCCTCATGCGCGACTACGGTCGGTACGACCTCACTCAGCTTCCGCTTCAAAGCGGGCGGTTACTCGACGACAACTTCTACATCCGCGGCGACGGCACACGCGTGTACTTTTTCGAACTTGGTTGCGTAACCGTTTCTTCCTCATCTCCACTTCGTCGCTGAACATTTTTTTCCCTCCCCTATTTTCCTTCGTGCGCCCCAGCAGATGAACTCGCGCTTACTGTTCACTGGCTCTTCCGCGCCGACTGTACAGGTCCAGGTACACACACACGAGTCTAACGAAGCCGGACGAGGATAATGACGACAACGGCGGTGGCGTAGAAGACGGTCGCGATGACGTACCTACCCCCGGTCTTGATTCCCCTCCCTCCGACAACCCCCTTCCTAACGCCGACCCATCCACAGAGCCGATCCATCCGTCCCTGCGTGACCCTGCCGCGCTTCGCTTGGTCCACCCGCTCTTCATCACCGAGCAGCTTGGCGTCGACCCGCAGGCTACTTGTGAACCGCAAGCGGCAGCTCAAGATGTATCGCGTTTGGATGCAGGGGAAATTCCGGGCGCACCGAAAGAGACGTTTCGCTAACAGTTGCGGCTGCAGAGCCTTGCAACGACAATCCACCTTTTATGACATCACCCCCTCTCACGTGTTGCACTCGAGTAGTTGTACAATGCCTACTACTATGTCTCTTTCCAAGTCGCGAGTAAGTTAGGCGAGCGGTTTTCAAGAGAATGGTCTTTATTACGTCCGACAGGAACACAAGGTACTAATCGTACTGTATGTCAGGCAGCAGTCGCCGACAAAACAAATCATAGCAAATGAAATGGAGAAGACACCAGGACAACCCGTAAATTTAGAATAGGATGTTGAAAATCTTTTCGGTGAGATTGCGCGGCGGCACCTCTGGAGCGTCCGTCTCCTCGATGGATGGAATGCCCTAAGTAAATGATATGCGTGAGCAAGGACCCAAGTGAAGTGGCGCGCGATCGCCGCAACGCACCGTAACAAAGTCCATCTCGTGGGCACGCCAGAAAGGTCTGCGCATATAAATTGTCCATCCGGCCCAGAGCGCGAAGAAGATGGGGATGTTGATGTACGCCGTGAGGAAGTCCTGTGTGTCCCACACGAAGAAGACTTGGTAACCGTCGACGAGGATGAAGATCGTTGTCCAGAAAACACCCCAGTAGGCGAGATAGGGCTTGCAACGGGTTCCAGTATGCGAGCTCACTGCGATCGCGGCCCTGAACTTTGTGACCACGCCCTAGACAGATGTTTAATCATCAGCGTAAAGAACCAAAAAAAAAAAAAAAAAAAAAAAAACACGCACAGAAGCGGATGTAAGTCAGGTTTATTGACCACCAGGTGAAGAAGCCGGCAGAAGTCGAAAGGGTAACGCGAACCAGCTGTGAAGTAAACAATGGTTTAGAAGACCATTTCTTTTTGCGAAACGGATCATGAACACCACTTGAAGACTTTTGCTCTGCACCGGACGACACGTTCAATGAAAGAGAGGAGGGAGCAAGCTGCACTGTTAAGTCCGTGAAAGATTGAGCCATTGCACCGCCACATTAGTGGCTCATAATGATGAAAAACTTCACCACAGAAACAAAACAGGAAGATGATTGGCAAGGCAGTTCTTCGTGCAGCATACGTTGAAGTAGAAGCGGGGTGGGCCTGCACTGACCGCGGATAGACAAGACCCGTACAAAATGCGCGACGAGCAGAAGAGGAAACCGAGTTGCCCGCGGAGAACGCGCTGGTGAAGAAGCTGCGTGATGATCGACGGAAGTGTGTGGATGCCGGCACGGCGGATCGCGATGACGTAGGGGGACTGGGAGGCGGTCCACCGCCATTGAGCAAATCGGGATCGTCGGACGGAACGAGCATGCCGGTGATGAGGATACCAAGGATGTAGAAAACAACGATACGCCAGAACACGCGGCGGACGGCCTTCGAGATATTACGCCGCGGGTTCTCTGTCTCAGACGCTGCACTGCATGGGTCAATGTCAGGGTACTAGGTACTGAAAGGAAAAGGGAGGACAAGAAGCCTACATCGCGACGAGCTCCATACCCTGGAAAGAAAAGCCTGCCTGCACGAGGACGCCCAACCAACCCAGGAAGTGATCGGTGGACTTGCTGTTGACGAGACCGGGACCAGCGAGGGCACCAGGATGCTTCCAGTACTGGGTCCCATAGTTAGGGTGCACTGTCACAAGTAACCGTGTGCACACTTACGGTGAAGCCGAGACGCTTATGATCGGGGCCTCCACCAAGGTCAATGATTAAACCACAGATGATGAGCCCAGTAATGAGGGTAACTAAGCGGGAGAGTCAATGCCGTCTACAGACCAGGCGGAAGAACGGGACGCACGCTTGATGATAGAGAAATGAACTCAGCTGAAATGAGGATCAGATTGGATTTGGATGAGAGAAGTGACAGTACTGACATTCTCCGAAGTACCGAACCCCGAAAATGTTGATGAGGCAGACGAGGAAGCAGAGCAGGCAGTAAACCGGCCTGATGCTTGTGCTAGTGGGACAGCGCGTCAAAATCGATAGCCTTTTTTGGTAGCTGAGAATGCAGTACGAACGTTA
>JAKEYF010000587.1:0-25833 GCA_021527775.1 Lactarius sanguifluus
CCAATTGAGACACTTCCCACACCAGCGGGTACGCGGCGTGGGATTCTCATACCGAGCAGACATCGGGGATAATCGCCTTATGAGGCAGACGTCCACGTGATGGGCGAGGCTGCCACACCATTGGCACACGTCCCGCCACCCTCGCTCGGGGCAATCTCTGATGAGGTGGTCCTTGGACCGACACTCGTAACACCTGCGACGACGCGTGCTGCCTTCCCCTTGAAGGCGCGGCATCTCGCTAGGCCCTCCAGTACGCAGTGGTAGGGGCATCTTGTCCGCACTGTCGGCGCGGAGCTCAGATGAATGACGGGGGCGAGTGGGTTTCGTCATCAGCTCCACGTATCGGTCACTGATGAGGGGAATGATCCGGGCGTACTGCAACCTTTTCCATACGCTCGACATATTCATATCGAGGTGGAACTGGTCCTTCGTCGCTTCGGCCTCCAGCCTGCGAAGGTCGTCCTGGCGCACCTTGAGCACGTCTCGCGCCTCGAGGCAGGTGCGCAAGCGGGAGACATCGGCGTGGAGCGCGGGGTAGTGGAGAGAGGAAATCACCTCATCAATTATGATGTGGCGAGGGTCATGAGGGTGGAACAGGTCTACCTGCTGGTCCGTGACGTGTTGTGGGAGTTGGTTAGCTTGGATGGTACGCAGGTAGACAGATGTGATGTAGCAGGGTTCCCCCTTGCCCATGGTTCCTACGACCTCTTGGTAATCTTTGTGGTAATAGATATACCGCGCCACCTCCTTCTTTCCCGGCTCCCCAATCATGAGCGGGTGGAAGCGTGGGGAGGTGGGGTCGTTAAGGAAGTACGGGATGCCCGGCTCCCCTGACTTGTCCTCCTCTTCATCGTCTAGGAGGGCGTAGCGGCGGTCAGGGACTGCGAGCTCCACTGTAGGGCGAGGGGTGAACACGTGGTTGATACCAGGCGGGAATGGGGGTAGTGGGAGGTTGGGTTGGTGGAGCGAGCTCAACGCAGGTGGGAAATAAGTGGGGGTGGAGACGTTGGCTCGGGGGATTCCGGCGACTCAGCCGGTTCAGCAATAGTGGGTAGGGAGTTGTCGGGATCAAGTGTGAACTCCGGCAGAGGGTCCGGAGTCACGATGCGCGAGTAGGGGGTATAGGCGTTGGGTTCCATAACTGGGACACCAGCCTCTTGAGACGGTATGGTCAAGTTTTCGAGAATGATCTGAGATGGGGGGCGGACGGGCACAGTGGAAACAACGGGTGTATCAGACATGAGGTTTCCGGGGATGATCATAGGTGGCAAGAGTGGGCAAAGGGGGTGCGTCCTTTATATCTTTCGTCCAGCCCCTTCGGCGGTAGGATTTTGCCGATAGAATTCGGCGATTAAGTCAGGTGTGTGGCGGACGTTATCAAGTGGTTCCCACGAGCTGTCGCTCATGGGAAATCCCTTCCACTGGATCAGGAATTGAAGTTTGCGCCCTCAGCCATGAAGGCGAGATTGTAACACGCGCTCCACTTCGAACTCTTCTTCTCCTTCGATAAGGTCAGGTGGAGGTCGCGTGAAGTTAGCTCCATGGAGTTCCGTCTCCTTATATGGCGTAAGGAGGTTCGCGTGGAACACGGGATGTATCTTCCACGTCTTCGGAAGATCTAGTTCGTATGAGACCGCTGATAGGACTTTCTTGATTCGGAACGGTCCGTGGCGTTTTGGTGCGAGCTTTGCGGTGGGGTAAAAGGTCCGGAGGTTCGTCCCCTCCAACCACACTTGGGCGCCTTCCAGGTAAGGTATGAAGCGCGTCTTCCCTTTCTTTGCCATAAGCTCTTGCGCGTGCTTGATGCAGTCTTGCGCGTGTTGGCGTCTATCCCCCATTTCTTCCAGTCGTTGATCAACAGACGGAGTTGATGTGGGTTTTGACGTCCACATGGTACGTGGTTCCCATCCCATGATCAACGAGAATGGGGAATGCTTGGTTGTGGTGTTTGGCCATGAGTTGTGCGCGAATTGTGCCACTGGGAGTGCCTCTGCCCAGTTATCCTGTTGCACGTTACTCCAGTGGTGAAGATACTGTTCCAACCACTGGTTGGTCCGCTCCGACTGTCCATCCGTCTGCGGATGATATGCGGAGGAGATGTTCTGACGGATCCCCAGTGTCTTACACAAGTCCTTCATGAAGGCAGATGTGAAGCGCGGGTCTCGATCCATGATCATCTTTCGGGGAATGCCATAGTGCGGGTAGACGTGGTGGAGATAAAGTCGCGCCACTCCTTCCGCGGTAATCGTCTCATTACACGGGATGAAGATGGCCGCTTTTGAACAATCGTGGTTGGTGATGGTGAGAATGGAGTCGTATCCATTCGACGGAGGTAGCTTTGTGATGAAGTCCATTGTTACGACCTCAAATGGTTCAGCGTCGGGGTCTGTGGTGATGGGGAACAGGTGTGGTTTTTGTCGGTGGGGGTTGATTTTGTTGGCTTGGCACGTCGCACAACCTTTGACATAGTCTTCCACGTCCTTCCGCATATTCGGCCACCAGTAGTCACGTCGCACCAACTCTAGTGTGTTTGCGATCCCTGGGTGGCCCATGCTAGGCGTGTCGTGGAAAAAGGTGATTACCCCCCGCTTAAGATCATTGTCGCCCACAACAACGAGAGCGTCTCCTTTCCACCAGAGACCTTGGTGCTTCTTTAGATTGTGGGGTTTGACCCACGCGAGGACAGCTTTCTCGTCCATGTTCTGTGCTATCTGCGTCCAGATGTCCATGTCGTGCATTGACATCTGGGTCGCGCGTATGAATCGGTCAGCGGGGAGGACGATTACATCGTTGTTGTCCTCCTCGTTGGGCTCATAGTCAGCTCGTCGTGAGAGGGCGTCCGCGCGACCGTTTTTTATACCAGGTACGTGTTTCAGTGCGAAGTTGTACTCTGATAACTCCAAAAACTCGCGTGCCACTCTTCGGCTGATCTTTCGGGGGTCTTTCCAATACTGCAGATTGGCGTGGTCGGTGTGGATGATAATTTTGTGAGGGGAGCCGACCAGGTAGGTACGCCAGGCTCGTAGCGCCTTGACTACAGCCAGTAGCTCCCTATCGTAGATGTCATAGTTGCGTTCCGCTTCCATTAGTGACTCTGAGTGGAACGCAACCGGATGCATGTGTTGATCAGGTCCTAGTTGATTAAGCACTGCCCCAAGGGCTACGTTGGACGCATCTACTTCGAGCTCAAACGGTTTCGTGAGGTCGGGGAAAAGGAGTGTAGGTTCTTGGCCGATGCTTCGTCTGATATTATCGAACGCATCCTGCTGGTCCTGGTCCCAATGCCAGGGGGTATCTTTCTTTGTGAGGTCATGTAGCGGGCGAGCGAGGGTGGAGAATCCTTGGATAAACCGCCTGTAGAAGTTACAGAAGCCGAGGAAGGCGCGCACTTCCTTGAGGCTTTTCGGGGCTGGCCATTCCAGGATTCCCCGTACCTTAACGGGGTCCATCCGGACATTCCCATGCCCGATGATGAGTCCGAGGTATTCGATTTCTAGCACCTCGAACTCGCATTTCTCCGGTTTAATGCACAGGTCGTGCTCTTCGCAGAGGCGCAGTACCTCATGCAGCACGTTCCGATGTTGGGCATGGTCGAGGGCGGTGGCGATTAGGATGTCATCCATATAGACGATCACAAGCCCGAGCAGGATAAGGTCTCGGAAGATGTAATCCATCATCGCTTGGAAGGTCGACGGGGAGTTGGTGAGGCCGAAATACATGACCAGGGGTTCGAATAGTCCCCGGTTCGTTTTAAATGCTGCCTTATGCTCATCTCCCGGTTTGACTCGTACGTTGTTATAGCCCCACCTAACGTCGAGCTTGGAGAACAATTGGGCTCCTCGTATGCGATCAATGAGTTCGGGGATAAGGGGAAGGGGATAGTGGTTTCAGACGGTGATCTCGTTCAACCGCCGGTAGTCCTGGACGGGTCTCAGCTTCCCATCTTTCTTTTTGATAAAGAAGAACAGTGATGCATAAGCGGACTTGGAGGGTCTGATATACCCTTTGTCAAGTTGCTCGGTGAGGAACGTGGTGAGTGCCTCTTCTTCATTCTGTGCCAGCGGATACACTTTACAATCTAATGCTGGCGGGGCATTTGGTAGGAGGTCGATGGCATGGTCCCACACTCGTGAGGGAGGAAATCGGTGGGATGCTTCCTCACTGAACACTTTACGGTGTCGTCAGTACTCTGTGGGTACCAGTTCTTCAAACGTGCGTTCGGGTCTTTTTGCCGCCTCGCGCTGAGCTAATTCCGAGGCAGTTGTCGTCTTTCGCAGGAATGTGATGCAGGGATTCCACTCATCATCCATGAGCTGTTCCCACGCCTCCTCGTCAAGTTCATACGTCTCCAACGCCCTTATGGATGCTTCCATAGGTGTGGCTTCGTCTGACAGATGAAGGCTGGAAATAACGACCGGTTGAAACTCTTCATTCAACGTCGCTTCTCCCCATCGTATCTGTGGCTCGAAGGCCGTGAACCAGGGGTATCCGAGAATCACTTCATCTTTTCCTAAGTTCGTGATTAGGAAACGAAGCGTCTTGGTCTCCTTCCCTGTTCTTACGGTGAGATCGGTGTACTGCGTGATCTCTCCGTCCTGGTTGTTCGTCCCATCCACGTTCCAGATGCGGATGGGATGCGAGACGTTTCGGGTGGATATTTGTAGTCGTTTGAGCAGTGTCGAACAAATGAAATTGTCGGTTGCTCCTGAGTCCACTAGGACTTGTTGTTCGGCCGTTGTGTGTGCAGATTTGAACAGAACTGGGATTCGCATAGATTGGTATCTGCTAGTGTACACGTTGAGATTTAACGCTCTAGCCCAGGCTGCCAGGTTCAAGCGTCGGGAAAACCCTCCTTCCCGAATAGTTTATCCACCATGAGGTCCCTGACCTCTTGCGTCTGTGCTTTCATCGCAGCGATCTGCGCATCCGCCTGCTCTTCATTCGAAAGTACGCGATTAGAAGATATGGTGACAGTAGTGATGGTGGGAGTTGGTACGTCTGGAGTCGGGGTAAAGGAGGGGGATCCGAAGGAGGAGGCAGTAGCTGCGCGCGTTCCCTTTTGTGGGCAGTTATGCGACATGTGCCCCTGAGCACGACATCTAAAACATTGTCCCTCCTTCTGAAGCTGGGCCCGGTCTCCGTCGGTAAGTGCCACGGAGGCTCGGGCGCATCCAACATCCATGGCGTTAGGGTTTCGGTTCTGTTTGAGGGCCTGGACCCACTGCTCTCGGCTGTGTCCGCCCTTCTTTCCGCGCTGGGATCTGTTCTTTCCCAGGCGGTCCTTTAAAACCAGATATTCAGCCTGCTGTAGACGAGCGGCCGCCTTCCAATCATCCCATGTGATCGGATGTTGGAAGCGCGTGGCGTTGATTACTAACTGGTCTGGGAGTCCATCCTGGAACATGTCCAGGGTCGTGGCTTCATCGGGGTTATACCCGGCTTTGTGGACTAGGTTGGAGAACGTAGCCACATAGGTGTCGATGTCTTCGCCCTTCATGGTCAGAGTTTGCAAACTCTTCCGGGCCTTTGTTCGTTCCACCATATCGGTGTATGACTGCATAAACCGATCGCGGACAGTGTTCCACAGGTTCATCTCAGTCATCAGAACTCCTGTGTTTCGCTGGTCCTCGAGCCAAGCGAACTGCTCTGTGACCCAGTTGTCGACAAGGGGTCCGCGGATGTAGGAGAGAAAGGTCATCGCGCGGGGGTAGGGGATGGCGAGTTGGTCGACGGTGGGGTTCATTTCTCGGTATAAGTTGAACGCAAGCATGAATTGCTTGCTTTTCTCTCGGTCTCCATTGAACTTGGGGGGTGGGTTCCCTCCTAAGCGTCCGTGTCCTCCAGGTGCGGGCGGGATTGCGGCTGGTGTGGCTCCGGCGGGGGGAACAGGAGCACCACCTGCTCCACCGCCCCCGCCTCCTCCGCCACCTGCGCCGCCTGCTCCACCGCCTGGCGCACCTCCTCCACCAATGCCGCCACCCGGGAGACCTCCTCCAGGAGCTGCACTTCCGCCTCCAGGAGCCGCTGCTCTACCTGACGGGCCGCCACTAGGAGCGCCTCCACTACCAGAAGGAGCTGGTCCTCCACTGTAAGGGTTGTGCTGGCCGAGGCATGGGTTTGTGACATGGACTGGGGTGTGGGTTGAGAACCGGGTAGGTCTGGGGGATTTATGAACAGAGAGGGGGTAAACGTGGCTGTTGGCACCGAGACACTAGGTGAATTATCGGGGTCGGAGTCAATATCAATCCCTTTCGGGTTATGACTCTTTAGTGGTCCAACGTTCAACTCAAGCGGTACTGGTTTGATAGTGTACCAGCTTCGTTCGTTCAGCAAGTAATCGATGTAAGCCCAGAGACATTTGTCCTCTAGGTAATGGATCTGGTGATACTCTTTCTTTGTTGGGTTGAAGATATAATATCCTTCAATGCCTTTGATTTCTGCCCAGACAGCTGCTCCTTTGATACGATCAGAGAGCTCGTCGGTTGTAAACCGAGTAATATATTCTGGGTGGAACGCGGATCTGGCGCGACTAGATGTCGCCACTGTGAGAGACTTGACTTAATGTAACGCCACCACAGGGGCGTTAAGTACGACGTGTACTTCGATTAAGTCACGGACGGTAACGGGATGGGAGTAAGTCAGTTACGACTTAGTTCGATGGTGAACAAGTACCACTTGGCCTCCGTGGACACAAGGGTAATAGCGAGGACAAGCTCAAGCGCAACGGCGAGCGAAACAGAGGAGTCAAGCGAAGGTGCGACTCAAAGGGGCGGTTCGTGAGAATAGACAGCGGTGTGGTATTACACAAGAAGTCAAGTCTACCATACAAGCTAGGTAGTGTGAGACTTATATACTAGTACAGGATGTTTGTCAGGGACAAACATATGGCGCGATCCTAGGATCCAGGTCCTAGAGAGCGAACAAGGGGAAAGTATAAAACGGGAACAAGGGAATTCTGCGGGACGACGCGTGGATCAGAAGTCGTCAGCGGATTCTGGAAGTCGCGCCACGGGGCATCGTAATGGTCATGCGCTAGGCGCGAGATAAGAGCCGAGGCGCGGATCGAAGCGGATCGTATCATAAAAGTACAATGGAAGTTCAACACCGAACACGAGTCACAAAGCATGGAACAACAGATGGACAAAAGAAGGGAAAATCGTAACAGTGTAGGTCTTACCATATGTTAGATCGAGATATTCTCCAACCCAGGTCACTAGGTGGTCCTTGAAAGTGCCCTTGATAACTTGGTGAAGTATGTCAGGGGCAACGAGTTTGTAGATATCTGCTCAGGGGAACTCTGAAGTAAACGGCTTGAAGGCAGTCAGTCACCTTGACTTCTTCGAATACAAGTAAGAAAGTGGGCCAGCAACCTCGGTCGGTCGTGTCGAGGAATTGAGGAGAGAGGATGCAGGGAGAGAAAGGAGGACGTGGGCTCCTCTACAACGGAATACATACCATCACATATCCAACGATACTGTATTGAAACCACAGCGAGCGTTCATCCAATGTGTGTATCAGCACATTCGTTAGTTCTTGTGATCGCCGCTCCCCACTAATGCTGGGATCACCAGCACGTAGGTGTGCTGTGCAACTTCAAACGTACCTTGTCAAAAAAAAAAAAGTAATGAAAGGACATGACTTACTGGGGGCACCAGCCCCCAACTGTGCAGGCCAAGAGAGACTGTTCAGGGGAGTCCGCAATGTACGGCCCTATGCTGTAGATGACATGACGAAAGTGGCTGTCCGGAGTTCGGGTGACCTCAGGAGTGCTCATCGCGGGATGAACACTGCTAAGCATTTGTGCAAGGGATGAATGAAATAGCTGCCGACGGAACTTGCAGAACTCGTCATCGTCGGCATGCTGTTTGTCTGCTATGAAAGTATTCAGTAGTACTTAGGCCATGTCCAAAGGAAGCACTTACTTTTAGGGATAGCCAGAAACCCCAGTAAGACAACTGCGTTTTGATGAGCACGACGGACATTGTTCCGTACATTGCCAATTGACATGTAGACAGGGTAGTACTCGTTATGCCCCATCACCACAGACACTGTAGTCTTGTCACTACCGAGGATAATTGGGATGAGCATTGCACCGTGTGTCTCTGGATTGTTAGAAATAGTATTAGCTTCCTTCCAGGCCCAGTCACCACTCATGAAATCGCGCCATCGTCGTCTCTTCTGGGCATTGAACTTGTGGAATGGTACATAATCGAACTCATCGTCAAAGTCCAGATTTGTGAGCATGTTGTGCAGCAACTGGCATGCGTCTCGGTGCCAAACATCATAAGTCATGGTCATCCACTCTGGCATGTTGTCGGGACGAGGGCCATTGTATGACAGGGAAAACCCCTGCCATACTGCATCCCCGAAAGGCATTGCGTCAATAGTCGCATAGAGGCTGTCCTGGCTATCGAAGAGGTCAATCTTGTCAGGGGGGACACCGTGGTTGATGAGAGAAGCACGCCATAACTGTGAAAGGACATTGATGTCATTTCCGGACATCTGAACCTTTTGATACAAGAATTTGGCAAGTTCGAACTCAACGCGATTACAATATGGTGTCTAGTCGTCTGGAGCCCGGACTGGAGGAGGAGTCGGCAGGGTGCCAGGTGGAAGATATACGTGGTTTTCGTCACATGGAGTTGCTAGAAAATAACCAGAATATAATCAGTGAACATTAGTCGAGTGACGAGTGAAAACTTACCACACAAATATGGATGAAACTCCCACTTGGGTCCTTCGCTCACACCTCCATTGGGGATATTGAGGTCTGGAGGGGGAGAATTGGGCCAGTCGTCGATTGGTTGTGGGTCATCGATTGGCTGTGGGTCCAAGTCTTTGATTGGCCAAGGGATGGGAATAGGATGCACTTGAAGGGGAGGGATCCGATGCTTGGATCGCATGTGTTTTGTGAGACCGGTGTTGTTGCAGAACCAGCGATGGCATCCTGGTGAGCGACAAGGGATCTTGCAAAGAGAGAAAGAGGATGGTGGGTCGACCACCTCGTGACGGGCAAAGTGATCATAGGGTCGGGTCATGGAGGCCAGTTGCAGTAGTCAAGGGCTGCATGCACCAGGAGAAATTTTGTTGATGGGTGTTGCGTGCGCCAGGAGAAATTGTATTGGTGAGGCTGCATGTGGTGTTGATGGGCGAAAGTGGTTGACTGTTAGTCCAGGCACAGTTGAACAAGTTTAAAAGCCCAAATGTTTGGGGGTCTGCGTTGCTTGCCTTGTCATCACCTGTCATCTTCAAGTTCAAGAAGAAAAAAACCCACCATGCCATCCACCCCGTCCCAGTCCCAAGCACGTCGCCCAGTAACATGGGCCAAAAACGCGACCCAACATCCCAGACAGGTTGTCCTCAATGCCTAACAGAAACGCCGGTCCAGTGAGGTGATGGCTAAGGTCAGAGAACAAGCGTGTCTTGAGAGAAGAGTTGCTGAACAAGAAATACGTGCTGCCTTGAAGAATGTCGCCAGGATCCAAGACCAGCAAGAGCTCGAAGACATCCAGGTGGATCGGCCTAGCATGGCGCCTTCGCTCCGTCGACATGAGACCTTACTTTTCAGTGACTTTGTGCCATGTTACAAGCCCATCCCAGAAAAAGACACCACAGAGGCCAACAAAGAGTCTGACAAGGACCTGAGTGAAGATGAGGCTGCTCCAGTCAACAGAGATAGTGAGAGGGAAGAAATGGGCCCAGGTGAAGAAGACAATGGTGACATTGAGGACATCGAAGGAGAAGGAGGTCAACACAAGACCAAAAAAAAGGGTAACTCTGATGGCAACCCTATGCGTGCTCTTATCAATTCACTCTGGAAGAAGCCACACCTCGTGGCTGGGAAGTCCGTGGCCAACATCAGTTTAGTCACCAAAGAACCACCCATCCCAGCTGTGAAAGGTAAAAAGCCTCACGCTCGGTGCGTTCTTATCTCTAATTTCCTCTGACACCATCTCATATTGGGGATATCACACTCCAAAAATGCTACCCTGCCTCTCCAAAATCACCCTTTTTTACCACAATTTTAGACTCATCCAATCAGTTGCCCACCCCATCGACAAGTCCAAATCTGGCATCTGTGTCGACTGGGCCACCAAGGTCGCCAACGCCAACTCATCCTTCGCCCTCACCACAACCCCTGCTACAAGCCACAGCTCATGTCGGAAAATTCTGGAACAGGTTTATAATTCATATTAGCAAGCGTGGACATTATAATACATTATAATTTTGGGTTGCCATTATAAATGGACCATTATAGGGGTTTATGGCTCGATTACAGTTATATTTGATTATGTAACATTTTCTTATAATATTATAAGGTCCTTATAATGATATCATAAGACGAATCGATTATAAGGTGCTACGGAATTTTCCGACACAACCAGAGGGCTGGGAGCTTTCGCTCATGGTAGTTCCACTACGACACAAAGCGGGCTCCCCCAAGGGGCTTACCAGAAAGGCCTTGACGATGAGGTCGAAGTCCTTCATTACCAAGCCTCTTTGCCCGGCCCAGGATCGGTCACACTCAAGCAAGTAAGTTGTTGCTTATTCCAAGGAGTTGGTCTCACAATGGCACTGAGGGACTTCTGAAATGCAATCTCGACACTGACATGGCATTCCCCATGGAGCAACCTGCCGCTAAGAAGCCCTGCACTGGCAGAAGGTCGTTGCCACCTGGAGCTGAGGAAAACAATCGGTTTCGCACTGTTTTCATCCCCACCTATGAATGTTGGGTCAGGACTCAAGCTAACCCCTGGGTTATACTGGATGACATCGCAATTCCAGTCCTGCAATCCATATGGGACATAGTTTACGACGATGTGCCCTGGGTTATAAGTGTGAATGACTGTGTGTTTGAGTGTGTAAGTTCTTTTTTGCCAGTGGGGGGAACAGTCAGGAGCTTACAATATCGCTAGGTCATGCAGCACCTCTGCAAATGGTGCAGCTCCTTCAGAAGTGTTGCCGATGTCATGTTCGAGCAGTTTTTCGATTGCAAGGACTACCGTGAGTCATTCAAGGACTATGACACCCGTCAAAATTGGGCAGAAGATCTGCTTACAGACCTCAAGTTCATCTGTAATTGCACTAGGTGTTCAGAGCTGTTCGGAGCCATTCAAGGACACTCTGAACAGCTCTGAACACTCTGAACACCTAATTGTGTTTACAGATGTTCATCTATCAAAAGATGGTGAGTTCCTTCCGTTGTTTGTGTGTCACGCGTGCATCAACAATCGATACTTCTCAGGATGAGCGGACCGGTTTGATGCGTGCCCCTTTCGTATTGCAAGTTGTCACTACAGCATCAGTATTTGTACAGGTTGCTTGATGGGGGTTGTACCACCTGGCGCCTGGTGGTGCCACCTGGTACAACCCATAAAGTTTAGCAAGTTGGCAGTTGCACAAGCCATGTCTAATCCTTCAAAAAGTTTTTTACACAGCGATGACCAGCAAGCAGGACAAGTTCAGAAAGTCAAGAAAGTCAGACAAGTCCAAGTATTAGGCATATCACATAAGTTAAATATTTGTCATATCATATATTATATCATACATTTATTAGTCATATAATAGTCAAGTCACACCTGGTCACAGTCACACCAAATCTGCCACATAAAAATAATATATTATTCACAATAAATAAATACATGATAGTACTACTGTAAGATGCAGCTGTGGTGGCGTGATGTAATGGGGGTGTATGAGCCGTGGCAGCGTAGCTGTTGCGATCGGACTCATTGGTACGGACTGCAGTCTCACGGGGTTCTGACTACCCTAGTATTAGTCAGGGACAGTCGTCTCAGTCAGCTTGTCGTAGTTATCACATGTCTCGTAGGATGGACTTGACTCATACCTAGGATAGCTGTAGTAGGGTTCGAGCTATTATGGCTACTGGGTACCTTACGTTCAGGAGGAGCTTCAAAGCTCTTCGTCAATTGTATATCTAGTGGACAGTACGAAGACCGAGCTCCTTAGCTTGGTCTTCTTGAATCCTAAAGCCGCTTCTGCCTTCTCCTCTCCTTGTCAGTATCCTTCTCGTCTTCTGTCAAGTCTCGTGTCTCGCCCTAGTACGGGAGATCGCTCGTCAACGTATACGCCTGGTGGATCTCGCCCCAGTGCTCGCAGCAGTCGCGTTCCTTGCAAGGACGCGTACTCACGTCCGCTAAGTCGCCCCTCCCCCGTACATCGTGCCACTCTGTCCTCGCTCAAGTCGAGCATCGTTAGGCGGACCTAACGCAACATTAAGACCAAGCTACCCATAGAACACACACAGTGGCGTCCACGACAGGCGACCGGTGGGGTTGGAACCAAGTCCAATCGTATATTATCCCAGGAAGGGGGGAACGAAACGTCCCCACGCGCTATCTGAAAGCCGCTAGGTGGAGGACACACAGAGGAGAAACCGGATACTTCGTCGACTTCCCTAACCGACCAAGTCGGTACTACCCAGTTGAGTTCAGCTTCGAGCATACCTGTTGGTGCATACTCGCAACAAACGACGCAGGAATACGAACAGTAGTCAGGCCAACGACGCACGAATACTGGTGCGACATCCTAGAAAGCGAAGTAGTCCCTACAGCAAGAGTCGGACCCATTGACGGCGCAATCACCACAAGCACCACGGAGGAAGACTCCGGATCGGATAGAAGCAGCGAAGAATCCGAGGAAGACCACCTCTCGCAGGTAAACGCAGAAGAGGAAGAAGAACTAGCGAACCTAGCCCAAGGGATTACGATTAGGGACGCACCACAAGCTGAGCAGATCACTGTTCACCCACCAGTCGAGATGACAACCACACAGTTAGAACCAACGTACCAGGTCCAAGTAGACCCCATACAATTACCACAAGACGGAGTCCCAGAAGACCTACTCCCCATCAACCCCAGCACGGGACATCGGATGACCGCGGACGATGCGGCCCTCATGAGAGCCATTGGACCCGACGAACCAGACCCTCCAGGAGGAGGAGGACCGCCAGGCGGAGGCCCCGGGAGGGGCCACCCACACGGGAGAGGAGGCGGAGGACCCGAAGGAGGCGGAGGACCCGGAGGAGGCGGAGGACCCGGAGGAGGCGGATTCCCAGGAGTAGCTCCCATCGGTAACCCACCTCGATCGTCGGACAGACTCCTAGGCAACCCTCCCATGGTCTTCAACGGCGAGCGCACCAAAGCCTTGCAATTTAGAGCGCAATGGAACCTCTACCAAGGAATCAATAGTACGAGCGACATCATGCGCAACTACTACCGCCGATCACTCCTCTTCCTCGGCTACATCCAGGGAGAGATGGTCAACGAATGGGTGATGTACATGACCGACTGGCTGATGCGCCAGACAGAAGCCGGATTCCCTGAACACACCCGACGCCTCTGGGAAGAGACCCTCAATGCCTTCACCTGACGATTCGCCAATACGATGGAAAAAGAACAAGCGCAGGCAGAGCTGCGCAAAGGCGTCCATATGAAGGATGGGGACATTGACAGCTACGTGGCTACTTTTGAACGCCTCGCCCGACAAGCTGACTACAACCTCGATGCCCCTCAAACGCTGGACCTATTCACAGCAGGACTACCAAGGGCACTGTTTACTAAAGTCTACGAACAATACGAACCCACAACATTCGAGGCATGGAAACAAGCAGCGCTGAAAAAGCAGCAACAGTACATGCATCTACAGGCACGTCTTAACTCGTTAAAGACACCCGCTCCACGAACTACTGCACGCCCCAGCCCATGGGGAACTCCCCAAAGCGGGTGGACACCAAGGAACCTCCCCCATCACCAAAACCCTAACGCAATGGACACCTCCGCAGATAGAACACGGGCGCGAGGCGCAGAAGCAGAAGACGCCCAAGGGAGACTTGCCGGAGCAGAGTTTATACTCAATCAACAGAGGCCGCCCTACCCACCCAGAGGGGGGCCGAGAGGACGAGGCAGGGGAAGGGGACCACCCCGAGACGCAAGGGAAGTAATCTGCTACACCTGTAATCAAAAGGGACACTTCAGTCGCGATTGCCCACAGCATCGCAACAACGCACAAAGCAGCAACAATAGAAGGTCGGAAACAGACTACTACGCCCAAGAACCAAGAACACAAGTACGCGCAGCCGTAACCCCGCAGCAACAAGCCCAGGAGTGGCTCCAGGGGGTGGCCGGAGCACCGGATGAAGTAAAAGATCTGGTCCTCCAAGAACTATGGGGAAAAGAGGGTTTTCCAAACGCCTGAACCCGTCGGCCTGGGTGAGGGCGCTCCGTTGTAACTCTGTAATAATCACATGCTACCGATCGTTGAGAATTCCAGTTTCCGTCCAAACAAGTTACAACATGGCCGAAGTAAGAGCACTAGTGGACTCGGGGGCCACAGACAGTTTCATCAAACCCGCATTCGCAAAACGAATGGGAATCGGTCTCAAAGAACTAGAGACCCCCAAAAAGATATGGAACATCGATAACTCAGAAAACAAAGCAGGACTAATCACGCACTGCGCAGACCTCGATGTACAGACCAAAGGAACCCGCAAAACGATGCGGTTCCTACTTACAGATACGGGAAACGAGGACGTCGTCCTCGGCTACCCATGGCTGGCTGCCTACGAACCACAGATTAGCTGGCAGCATGCCGTCATCAAAGAAGATGCATACCCGGTGATTCTACGAACTAGTCTTTGAAAGTCCAGTTGCAGGAACTGAAAAAGACTGCAACTCAACTGAACTGCAACTGGAAAAAACCGGACTTTTGGTTGCAGTTGTACCTAATCCTAGAATGTATCAGTTGCAGTTGCCCGAAATGGCAGCTGACCTCCAACCGGTTGCAACCGGTTGCAACCGATTTCTTAGTCAGCAGGTGATTGGGCTGAATTTCTGATCAAAACGAGCCTAAGATCACCCAAATCGGCCAAAAACTGAGCAAGTTATGATCAAAACAATCATTTTACTCATAACTTTTGCTTTTTTTGGCTGTTTTACCTAATTATTTTTTCATTATAAGGCAGTTGCACTTAGAAATTTATTATAAGTACCTATTAACACTAATTATAAGTGGTTTTGACTCAGTTTAGACCAGTTTCAGATAGATTAAATAACATTCAGTTGGGTCCAGTTGCAACTGGTGCAACTGGTTTTTTTTGCAGTTTTTTGCAGTTGCAGTTGAGGTTGCAACAAATTTCATTTTTTGGCAACCAGTTGCAGTTGCAGTTGGACCAAATATGGTCAAAAAACCGGACCCAACCGGACTTTCAAACCCTACTACGAACCACCCACCCCGAAGAACGAGGAGTAACCATCGCATTCGCCCCTACCGAGTTCACCGAAGATGAGAAACGCCACACCATGCAACAGCTCTATGATGAATGGGAGGCAGTGAGAGCACGCACCACTGCCACGGAACTAGCCATCGAAGCGCAACAATTCACCGGTGCAACAGAGATCCCAGAAGAGTATGCAGACTTTGCCAAAGTGTTCAGCGAAGAAGAATCACACCGCTTCCCACCTTCGCGACCCTGGGATCACGCCATCGAATTCAAGAAGGACGCCCCATCCGCCATCGACTGCAAGATCTACCCCATGTCACGCGATGAAGACATCGCCCTCCGGAAATTCCTGGACGAGCAGTTGGAGAAGGGGTACATTCGGCCGTCAAAATCCCCTTACGCATCATCCTTCTTCTTCGTCAAGAAAAAGGATGGAAAGCTGCGACCAGTCCAAGACTATCGAAAAATCAACTCATTCACCGTACGTAACCAGTACCCCCTGCCGCTCATACAAGAACTCATCACGGACCTGGGCAATGCGGATATCTACACCAAACTTGACGTCCGCTGGGGGTACAATAACGTCCGCATCAAAGAGGGAGACGAAGAAAAAGCCGCCTTCAAAACCCGCTATGGATTCTTCGAACCACGAGTCATGTACTTTGGCCTCACCAACTCGCCTGCCACCTTCCAGGAGATGATGGACTCCCTCTGCGGTCCCACCATCCTCAAACATGAATCACTGGGCACTACCATCCGTGTATACATGGACGACATCGGCATCGCCTCCCGAAATGGCCGAGCAGGCCACATTGCAGCCGTACGTGACATACTCCAGATCGCAAAAGACAATGACTTGTACTTCAAGCCAGAGAAATGCGTCTTCGGCGCACCGGCTATCGATTACCTGGGGGTAATCCTTGAAAAGGGGGTGACACGTATGGACCCCATCAAAGTAGCCGGCATCCGCAACTGGCCAACGCCAACCACAGTCAAACAGGTCCGATCTTTTCTCGGCTTTTGCAACTTCTACCGCCTCTTCATCAAAGGATTCGCCACACATGCACGCCCGCTGAACAGACTAACGCGAAAAGACACAGAGTGGCGATGGGGACAAGAAGAGGAGGACGCCTTCACAAAGCTCAAAACCTTGGTCACAAGCGAACCAGTACTCGCACACCCGGACCTCCAAGAACAGTTTGAGATGGAGGTGGACGCATCAGGCTTCGCGGTGGGCGCCGTACTCCTGCAACGCAAAGAAGACGGCAAACGACACCCCATAGGCTACTACTCGGCGACGCTTAATGAGGCGGAGCGCAACTATGATATCTACGACCTGGAACTGCTAGCCATCGTCAAAGCCTTTCGCCACTGGAGACCCCTACTCGCAGGCTCACCGCACAAAACCAAGGTATTCTCCGACCACCTCAACCTGCAATACTGGAGGTCACCACAAAGAATAAGCAGACGCATTGCAAGGGAAGTACTGGAACTATCTGAATACGACTTTGAGATTCACCACATCAAAGGCACGGCTAACGGAAGAGCGGACGCACTCTCCCGAAGACCAGACTATGACCAAGGGGATGACGACAACAAAGATGTGGTGGTCCTTGTCATGGACGCGTATTATTTTCCCTATTTTTCTGTATTTTTACGGATTTATTTGGTGAAGATATGAAGGGCCGAAGTACAGAGGTATTCGTTAGTCACATAGGGTTGCCACCATGTGCACGTGATCGTGGGATTAATATCCCTCATTAGTACGGACTCATACGATTGGACGATAAGGATGGAAGGGACTAGAAGGATCTAGAACGTGCTTAGTAGTTTACGCTTACTCGCTGTATTAGGTTTTACTCAGCAAGTGGAGCCGCTCGTAAGCGTTATGACAGCGTGCCACGTCAGCACCATAGATAACGCTATTAATAGACACGACGCGTCAGCTCCTGAGTCATAGGACCTTACTGTACACTTAGTAATAGTGTTCGAACTCAGTTTAGACTCAGCCGCAGTAGTGTATATAAGCTTCCCTGTAGCGTCCTGAGTGGAACCAACTTGTCCTCTTGGTTCTCCACTCAGGTGCGTATTCCCTTGTACCTTCCTTACTCTCCAATGTTAACTTGTCCTCTTGGTTCTCCACTCAGCGTGCCACAGTGTGATCACTGACAGTTTGAGTCCTTGCATAAAGGCTCCACGTTCCTGTCCACTCCACTGTGACTGTACGTTTAGCGCGTGACTTGTCTCTGCGTTAGGTTGAGTGTGCTCCCTTACAGTTCACTTTATCTTTCACTTGACTTGGCGTAGCGCGGCAGTCGCACCGCTACATTAGGACAAGTTCCTCTTTCACACTCTCGGGTTACCCACCCGCCAGTCTTACCTCTTTTATCATCTTTCCCTCCAGGTGGTTGACGACCATCAGTCCCTTGTGTTATCCACCTCACTCTTTGCCTGTGGACCTCCGTAAGCAGACTCTGTGCTATTGTGGTACAACTGTAGTGTCCGTAAAGTCGGCATACATTGTGCTTGCCTATAGGCATTCTATCTGGTCACAGTAGAACGTTTGGGTACTTGCTGCAGAACTGGTCACCACGCCAGATAAGCTGCAGTAGGACGAGAAGCCAGCCAGGCCTAGCCTGCAACAGCTGTACGCGTAGTAAACAGAAAAGTTTGAGAGCGCTTCGGCGTGAGAGGCAGCCAACAGGTCGAGAAGACTGAGGCAGACAGCCTTGTGGCTCTACACATATCCCTACCCCACTCCTGAGTGTCCCTTTATCGCCGCAGCCTCGCGCAGTGTGAAACAATCACTGTGTATCGGTCTCGCTTGATAGGGCATTCCACACATCCTCGAGTTAGCGTTGCGCGCTCGTTGTATCCAGTCGTCTTTACCCACCTATCCTCCCATTTTCACCCTGCCTCGCATATTCGCGAACGTTCGCGCCCGTCTGCGCCATCTCTTTAGGAGGAGACAAGCTTCTATACCACCAATCCCGACGCCCCCTAGTAATCAAGCCTCTGCTTCGGCATCGCTTCACGTATTAAGGACACCTCAAATTACCAACGAGCGTGCTCCTTCACCATCTCTATCACACGGGTCGTCATCAGCTTCTTTCCACTCCGCCCACTCCTCCTCCCAAGAGACCCTCGCCCAGTCAGGCGAAAGCTTCATAGACGAAGACGGTATCAACATCCGTTACCAGGGGTTCCAACTAGAATTGCCCCCTCGCAACCTCGCAGAACAATACGTGCAGGCTATCTACTCGTTCCCTAACTATCACTACGGCCTCTTAGAGCTTTACGGCTTAGGCGGCGAAGTTAACGGAACCGGGTATACCGTTCCCCAGTTGGTCGCATTTGCAGCAGACCTAGTCCCACGCCTCTCTCCCCCTCCCTCTCCTTCACCACCTCACAGTGGCTCCCAGCGGTCGGCAGAAAGCCAAACAGGCTCAAGCTCAGTATCCTCGCGGAGTTCACTCCAAATTCACGCTCCCTCCCCTCACGAAGAGTGAAAAAGTCTTCACCTCTTCAGTAGTCGACTGGGACGACATCTCGCCTGACGAACAGCTAATTCTCCTAGAGAATTATCAAAAGGCACAAGAAGAAGTCGAGAGAAAAGAGAGACAGGCCCAACTAGACTCAATGGCCGACCCCACAGCATCCACATCCGCAGCCGCCTCGGGTTCTGCACCCGCTCCTCCCACAGTCCAGAATTGTCTGGACCTCATTCACCAACTCAGCTTGGCCATGGGCGTAATAGCCCAGGAGGTCAAGGATCTCACGCAGGCAGTCGGCGCATCTCACGCCGCCCGGCCCCACTCTAATGGTAACAAAAAGGACATAGTGGCCCGCCCAAAGCCTTGGGACGGGAAAGGCGACTCTACAGAAGCCCGTCATTTCCTCGCCGCTTACCATAACTGGGCCGGCTCCGTGGGGGACGCGATGAACACCTGGAACGATGCAGACAAGAGGTGGTACATTGACGAAGGTCGATGGACCGCGGCCGCCCTCAACCTTATGGAAGGGGACGCGAAAACCTGGGCCCTTCCATACCTGGAAGAGGCAAATCAAGGTGGATCGCCATTCGGCGGAACCTTTGCTGGTTTCGTCAAGGCTTTTAACCTCAGGTTTAGTCCGCGGGACACCACAGATTTAGCGCGAGAAGCGCTCAAAAAGACAAAACAAGGTCGCAAGGAGGTGACCCAGTATATCTCTCTGTTCGACCAGTACGCCGGACAGACGAAGTGGTCTGAAGAAGACCTATGCACCCGGTTCTATGATGGCCTCTCTGAGGAAATCAAGGACATCCTCGCATTCACGGGAAAAATTGCTCTAAACTACAAAGACCTGCGGAAGGCCTCGCAAGACATCGATCAACGGATGCGGGCCCGGAAAGCAGAGAAAGGGGGTGAAAGCTCCCGAATCGTACCTACATCGGCCCACCCCGATGCCATGCAAGTAGACGCCACGCGTCAGCAAGGCAAGAAGCCAGGGCAGGCTGATATCCTTAAAACTAGAGCTGAGTACCAGACGTGGATGAAGGGGAAGTGTTACGGGTGTGGGTCGACAGAGCACTCGAAGAAGGATGGAAACCACGAACGGGACGTGTGCAATTGGTGCCAAAGAGTCGGTCACCGGGCACCCGTCTGCATGACCAAGAAAATGGGGAAGCCAGCTAAAGCTAAGGCTGCAGCAACGGACTCCCCTAGTCCACCATCCTCTTCGAATACTGCGGTAGCATCCGCCTCCTCAAGTGCCTCTCCGGCTCAGACGTCACAGGTAGACGTAGCCAAACTGATGGAGATGGTGAAAAAGCAGCAAGAGCAGATCGAATCGCTCAAAGCGGCTTTTTAGTGCAAGGGTCCAGCAGAGCTGCGTCTGGCCCCTTATTTACAGTAGATGACTCGGCTTCCTGTAGTTGTAAAATATGTTTGCGCTCTCGCCTCGTTTCGGACTTATCTCCTGTAATTCATACAATTTCCTCCTCTACCTGTAAGTTAGATAGTAGTGTCGGCTCCGTTTCTTGTCTTCTCGGCCCCTCCACATCTACATCTGCCTCGGAGATGAACAATATATGTAGTGTTCCTGTTGCTCCACCTCTTTTCGAAGCAGCGCCGCACGTGATGATTTCTGATGCAGCACTGTCTTCAACTATTATTCCCGAAACAAAAGATAAAAAATCACATTTTCATATTTCTGTGTATTTAAAAGGACGTCATCGTACTGTAAAAGTAGCAGCAATGGTAGACTCGGGGGCAACTTCGTTGTTCCTCGACAAAAAGTACGCTGACCGCCACAAGATGTTCCAGGTTCCTCTTGAGAATCCCATTATCCTCTATAACATAGACGGGACGCTCAATGAAGCCGGTAGTATCACCCACAAAGTCTGACTCAATCTCCGAGTTGGACCAACGGAAGAAAGTCATGACTTCTTAGTCACTTCCCTTGGCCCGGAGAACGTCATTTTGGGACTACCTTGGCTCAGATTACGGAACCCGGAAATAGATTGGCAGGAAGGCACAATGCGTCTCAATTCCACCGCTGAAATAGCGCCACCGGAACTTGAGATAGAGGTGACGCGCATTATGGCAAACCGGATGGAACGCCGCCGTCTCCTTGCGGAGAAAGTGCTAGACACGGCCCAGGACGAAGTTTTCTGTTTGGCTGGCTTTACGTATAGTCAGCAGATAGCCGAAAAAGCTACTGCAGCTAAGCCAAAGAAAACGTTCGAAGAAATGGTGCCGAAGCATTATCGTGACTTCGCAAAAGTCTTCTCTGAGGAAGAATCCCAGAGGCTCCCTGAGCATCAACCGTGGGACCACGCCATAGATCTTGAGCCAGATGCAGTCAAGCACTGGAAGATCAAGACGTACCCTATGTCACCTAGCGAGCAAGTGGAACTCGACAAATTCCTGCAAGAGCACATTGCTAAAGGATATCTGGTACCATCTAAGTCACCGATGGCGTCCCCAGTATTCTTTATCAAAAAGAAAGACGGAAAGCTCCGTCTAGTGCAGGATTATCGCCGTCTTAATAAAATTACCATTAAGAACCGATATCCACTTCCACTCGCGGCGGACATCATCAACCGGTTGAAAGGAGCAGAGTACTTCACAAAGTTTGACGTCAGATGGGGCTATCACAATATTCGAATCCGAGAAGGAGACGAATGGAAGGGTGCTATCGTCACCAACCGCGGACTGTTTGAACCAAAAGTAATGTACTTTGGCATGACCAACAGCCCCGCAACCTTCCAAGCCCTCATGAACGCAATATTCGCGGATCTCATCGCAGAAGGAGAAGTCGCAGTCTATATGGATGATATCCTCATCTATAGCCGAGACCTTGACCACCATCGCAAAATCGTACGCGAGGTGCTCAAAAGGCTCGAAGACTACGATCTCTATCTCAAACCTGAGAAATGCGACTTCGAGAAACGCGAGATGGAGTACTTAGGGATGATTATCCGTCCCGGAGAAGTGCAGATGGACCCTGGCAAGGTCTCTGCAGTAAGGGAGTGGCCTACGCCCACGAATCTCAAAGAAGTTAGAGCATTCGTTGGGTTCGCCAACTTCTATCGTAGATTCATTAAGGATTTCGCGGCTATCGCCCGACCCTTACATGACCTCACAAAGAAGGATACTCCATGGCACTGGCATTCTGAACAGCAGGAAGCTTTCGACAGTCTTAAGGGACGTTTCGTTCAAGAACCTATCTTAAAGGTGTACGATCCAAACCTCCCTACTCGCGTCGAAACAGATGCTTCAGGATTTGCTACTGGCGGGATACTCACTCAAAAGTACCCAGACGGTCTTTGGCACCCAGTTGCGTATCGCTCAGAGTCGATGAGCAAAGAAGAGCGCAACTATGAAATCTACGACAGAGAAATGCTCGGCTTAATCCGCGCCCTAGAGGACTGGAGACACTTCCTCGAAGGCATCTCCTTTGAAGCGATCACCGACCATAAGAATATGGAATGGTGGGCAAGCATGAAAGACTTAAATCGCCGGCAAGCACGCTGGGCGTTATATTTAAGTCGCTTCGCCTTTAAGATCACTTACAAAAAGGGAGATTCTATGCAAGCCGATGCACTCAGTAGATTTTCCAAAGACCACGTCAGGGACAATGAGGACAACCGCCAGGTTCAGGTTTTACAACCTAAGCATTTCCTCAATGCCGCCCAAGCTCACTTCCGCCCAGAAGTGGACTCCCTTGGCAGTCGCATAAAACTCGCATCCATTAAAGAAGCTGAAGTTATAGAGGGTCTTAAAAGCTTACAAAAGACCGCTCCAAAGGCTCTCACGGATGGAGTTGCGCTGTGGGAAGAAGAAGACGGTTTCGTATATCACCGCGGAAAGCTATATGTCCCAAACGACCGTGCCCTAAGAAGGGACGTGGTAAAAACATGCCACGACACCACGATCGCAGGACATCCCGGTAAAAACGGAACTATAGAGCTAGTTAGTCGCTACTATTGGTGGCCATGCATGGCAGGCTTCATAAGTTCATACGTAGAAGGATGCGATCGATGCCAACGTTATCGCAAAGATCTGCACCCCAAAGCTATAATTCAGCCGCAAGAAGTACCTGAGGGTCCATGGCAGTTAATTGGGATCGATTTAATCGGCCCTCTGCCAATGTCACGTGGAAAGGATATGATCCTTAACATAGTGGATCACTATACGAAACAGATCCATCTATTTCCAGTGACTTCTCAGATTACGGCTGATGGGGTAGCATCCATCTACTTTGAACAAGTCTTCCCCTTGCATGGGATCCCTCGAAAGATCATTAGTGATCGAGGACCCCAGTTTGCTGCAAGGAGCATGCGGGCACTATACAAGCGACTAGGAATAGACGCAGGTCTTACTACAGCCTATCACCCTCAAGCTAATGGACAGGTAGAGCGCAAAAATCAAGAAGTAGAAGTCTACTTGCGCTTGTTCATTAGTAAGAGGCAGGATGATTGGGCAGACCTGCTCCCTACGGCAGAATTCGTAATCAACAGTAGGCTCAACTCCGCAACGGGTCATACCCCGTTCGAGCTACTGTACGGCTATACGCCGGATTTCACGATTCCTGCTGGTAGGCCAACGGGTATTCCAACGCTCGACAAGCGTCTTCAACACTTAGTTTCCTCTAGAAAGGATGCAGAGGCAGCTCTACGCAAAAGTAAATGGCGAATGCAGACAGACGTTGAACAAAGGCATAAGCCACACGCCTTTAACATCGGGGATAAAGTCTGGTTGCAAGCTAAGCAGATAAAGATACATCAGCAGTCGTCCAAACTAGGTCCTAAGCAATTAGGCCCATTTGAAGTCACTGAAGTCAGAAGTGACGTCGACTACAAGCTTGCACTCCCCCCTGCATTACGGATCCATGATGTATTTCATGTAGACCGCCTCTCCCCTTACAAGGGAAACGAAGTTAATGGGCTTTTGCCACCTCCACCTGAACCCGTCACAGTTGAAGGGGAAGAAGAGTACGAAGTAGACCACATAAGGGATTCAAAACTCTTCGGTCGTACTCTCAAGTACCTAGTTCGCTGGAAGGGCTACGGAGAGGGTGAGGACACTTGGGAACCTGCTAAAAACCTAGCGCACGCACCGGAAAAGCTCAAAGAGTTCCACTCTTTAAATCCGGGCGCAGCCTAGAAAAATAGCAGCTCTCATTTACGCGTCCTTGCCTTGGCAGTCTCCTCACATGTACACAGAGGCCAACGCGGACGTCGACCCTTAAGAAGGGGGGTGATGTCATGGACGCGTATTATTTTCCCTATTTTTCTGTATTTTTACGGATTTATTTGGTGAAGATATGAAGGGCCGAAGTACAGAGGTATTCGTTAGTCACATAGGGTTGCCACCATGTGCACGTGATCGTGGGATTAATATCCCTCATTAGTACGGACTCATACGATTGGACGATAAGGATGGAAGGGACTAGAAGGATCTAGAACGTGCTTAGTAGTTTACGCTTACTCGCTGTATTAGGTTTTACTCAGCAAGTGGAGCCGCTCGTAAGCGTTATGACAGCGTGCCACGTCAGCACCATAGATAACGCTATTAATAGACACGACGCGTCAGCTCCTGAGTCATAGGACCTTACTGTACACTTAGTAATAGTGTTCGAACTCAGTTTAGACTCAGCCGCAGTAGTGTATATAAGCTTCCCTGTAGCGTCCTGAGTGGAACCAACTTGTCCTCTTGGTTCTCCACTCAGGTGCGTATTCCCTTGTACCTTCCTTACTCTCCAATGTTAACTTGTCCTCTTGGTTCTCCACTCAGCGTGCCACAGTGTGATCACTGACAGTTTGAGTCCTTGCATAAAGGCTCCACGTTCCTGTCCACTCCACTGTGACTGTACGTTTAGCGCGTGACTTGTCTCTGCGTTAGGTTGAGTGTGCTCCCTTACAGTTCACTTTATCTTTCACTTGACTTGGCGTAGCGCGGCAGTCGCACCGCTACAGTCCTCCCCGACGCGCTCTTCGTACGAGCCACACAAGTCGAGGCCATCATGCCAAATGCCCTGACAATAGAACCTGGAGAGATGGAACGACCAGACGCGACGTACCATCAGGACGAGGACTACCTCCGCCCCTTGTTACGTTCCTTCCGGACGTCTGCTGTCAATCACGTGACCGTTGCCGGTTCGCTGCGTCCAAGTGGCTCGTCGTGTCCAAGGACCAAGATAACGTCGAAGATGATAGAAAGAAGAAGTCGGCGATGACTCAGCGCGACTTATAGCGGAACACGTAGTGGCGAGAACTCCAGCACACTAGTAAAGAGGACAAAGGAAGGGATGGTCAATGAGGCAATCTAGCTTTATACAATCTCCGCACTGGGAAGGATTGACACAAGATATCAAAGCTAAGGACTATAACGCGTCCAAAGCCCTCTACTTATACTACAAGGGGGAGCTTTCAAGCTCAGCCCGAATCCGAAACCCTAATACACCTATCCAATGGCATAAGGCCCTCGATTCGCATCAGTCATCCACATCGAAACCCACCAATGGCATAAGGCCCTCTTGGCATGAGGCAGAGATAACACACCATGAGTCTTCAATCTAGACCGCGTCCGGGCTCAAGCTCTTCCGGACTCACATTCCAGCCTCAGCCTAGGCATAAGCTCATCTAGGCTCTTCCGGACCGTTCTAGGCAGGTCACGTGCCGGGGTCACGTGACGGCCAATAACTCGGACCTAATCCCACGCCTCCTGATAGTCACGTGATGGCGGGTAAGGGTCACGTGTGCTCACCGCGCGTCCAACTCGCACGTGATCTTCTGCGCGTGGTGCTCTCTCCCAGCTTTCTAGCAGGCGTTCGAGCACTGCCGTAGCTCCGCGGACTTCCTGGTCCCATCGCGGATCGTCTCGCATGTACTTCGGGTCTTCGTATAGGCTCCGTCCCGGCTGCGCCGTGACACCCCTGGATAGACGCGCACCGACTGAAAAAGATCGAAGGCACCTGGTACAAAGACGGAAGACGAGTGGTGACAGGTGGACTGTATGACAAGAGAAGTATCATCTCCGCTCACCATACACCACCAGTTTACGGACACCCAGGTATTAACAAAACCTCACAACTGGTGGGACGCT
>JAKEYF010000588.1:0-25825 GCA_021527775.1 Lactarius sanguifluus
AGCTGATAATTACCTCATCTTAGTCCTTCCACTATCAAGGCTTCCCTGCGACCCAAGTATTCGAGCGCGCAGGACCGATTGCTGATCCAATGTATCACAATAGCGGTACGATCTCGAATATCTTTTTTTGTAAAGCAGTATTTCTGAGCGCACGTGTCGTGACAGGCGATCTCAGCGATCGGGAAGGCTATGACTTTGAGCAACTCAAGAGCATTGCGAAAGTTCAGGTAAGACGAGGCGCATGCATCGGCAGTCGCGTGTTGGCTAATCGAGCAACAGTTCGCCACCCTCCTTCACGTCGCTGGATTTGATCTTCCTTGAACGCTAGCCACTGTTTACAAGGGCCCACTTGGTGATCTTTATCTGGTATTATAACTAGGAATATATTCCATGATGTGACTCATCTACCGATCGACCGCACACTCCTAGCGACGATGATCCTTAATCTGAGTTATACGAAATTGCTTCAGATATAGAGACGCAAAACCCTGCACGATCAGATGTAGCGTGTGGCAGCTTCTAAGGTACAAGGACACCACAGGTCCTATGCCTATATTTCTAGGTTGTATGCGAGGTTACAACAACACATGAGGCATGAGTGCATGAGCACCAAACACGCTGGGCCTAACACGTCACCTGATGCATCACATGACATTTTCACAAGATCTCGTCATCTCCACCCAGTCTAGTGATTCTGGGTAGCATATTTTCAAGTCAGGATCATAAATATATAGTCGGCTGCTGGGTCAGCGCGTGACAGGGTCCCAGGTCAAGGTCATGACATCGCTGGCGCATGGATACAACGCAGACGGGAACAAGTTCAAGATGATTTATGAGAGAACGCGGGAAACGAGCACAGCAGTGAGCTGGTAATTAACAAGGTAATCTTATATACATGAGTAATAGTCGAAGAAGGGTTTCTAAAGTCTACCAGAGTGACCTAGCTGTTAACAACGGTTCGACTTGGTTTGTAGCATTGGCGTCAGCGTGCCATGGTGTTGATCGGTGTGGGACCGAGATTGGTCCTTAGCATTCCTAGAATGTCTCAAAACACGCCGAACCCCCTTCAGTTCAGAACACTTGTAACGTTTTTCCAAGTTGCCCTATTCCAATATCAGGTATTAAGTTGAAACGAGCAAACCATATCGTACCGAAATTTCCACGCAGGTATGTCTTCTACTTCCTGAAAAATTGATCAGGCAGAACCCACCTCCTGGAACACGTGCGACGTTCCGGGGTCTAAGATCTCCATGGACTATTCCCACTCGATGAAGGTCCCGTACTAACTCGTAGACCTGTGTTCTGCACAAATATTATCAATCTGGGAACAATCACCTTGATACTATAAACGCTAGTGCTCACTGCTCCGAGAAATCGAGCTCATCCCAGCTATTGAGGGTGTCGCCGCATAGTCCAAGAATGAGGGCGTTGATCCGATCACCCTCAAATGCACCATAGCAGTGCGGAGTAATTCGATTGCGTAGTTGCCCAGATTGGTACGCTGTCTCCAGGCTAAGGTAAACCTCAAACTCGTTATAGAACCGTTGTCGGCGCTCTGCGTCAGACTCGGACGTGTGCAGCCATTCAACGACCTTGATCGCAAACAAATCATCACTGTCATCGAAGCGACATTCCCAGACATTTCCGGTCCATCCAAATCCTATGTGGCAGGTCAACCATATGCGTCGTTTCCCGTTTCCGTTCTCAGCGCAGTGTGGAAGAACGAATAAGTTGTTGGGAAGTGAATGAAGATGGACCCATACTTGGAAAGACTCGGGATAGTGTGGAGAGGATAAAGTAAACTTAGAGTAGACGAGTGAGCCAACTGACCAAGGATGACCGGGTACACGGCCAGACGGTGAAACCGTCCTGAGGTTGCCCTGTCCCAAAATCACCGCGTTTTCAATCAGATGCACTCCGTAGTTAATAAATGAAAGCAAACACTGTTTTGATATTGTATGACCCGCAGTCTGACTTCAAATTGAACGTTGCATGGTTGCCGGATTGACCCGAGGACCTACCATTTTTGGCAGGTGCTTAGTGTTGAGCCGCACCTGGGACGCTGGCAAGAACAACCTGAGGTTGAACTGGGTTGGCACTCCGGTTATCGAGAACCAGGTCCGTCGTCTGCCACATCACAATACATAGGTTGTCTCTCATGTCACCACAGTCTCCCCCTCCGAATACTCTGTGGCTCGCATCATTACTGACAGCTTCCAGTTCCCAGCTTCCCTTCGCCAATTCTCTGGCCTCTTTACTTTGGTTTTAAACACGACGTGCCACCTCACATGGACTTGTACCACGACCATGACCACCTCCCCTAAACTTTCGACTTTGGTAGTCTCGTCAAGGGTGTTCCTGGGGGTGTCTGCAGGAACGTACATTGACACCTTCAAGGTACTGCTAATGTGCGTCTGTCCCCTCTTTTTCATCCTCCCTGTTGTCACGGGCAATGTTGACACCTACCCTTTGACTCCAGTGCTTATCAAGAACACTGCGGTGTCTACCTACTGAGTCACCATCTCCTGAACATTTCTCCTAGGGGAGCTGTTTTTCGGCGCTGTCTTTTACTTACCTAGTTTTCGCCAACCACCAACCACCCCTCCCCATCATCTTCAACTTTGGGCATTCCCCACATCTTTTTCAGTAGTTTATTATCGCTCACCATCCTGTGCCAACTCATTTGTTTCTATACCCCATTGGTTCAGACTGCTGTTTGTCGTACCATAGCGAGCGAGGTGTACAATAAATCTGAAATTTTTTTAAATAAAATGGGAGGCCGCTAGTGTTCATGCCATCCATACATGGCCCACAGGATAGCCAAAGGACGAAACCCAAGGCAGTGCGCGGACCAATTCGTCGCCAACTGATCTCGGATGGAATGACAACCTCAGGTTGCCTTTGCTTCAACCTGAGTGCGATTTAGTATGTATCCGTAAGCAGGACCTAGAACCATCCCATGGTACAATCTCAGATAACCGAGGGGTGAGGGATTTGCCAACTCTGTCCCGCTTCTGCAAGGTACTCAGTTGCGACTGGAACCAACCGCAGGCTCAACGACTACCAGCCCACGGAGTTTGTATCCACCAACACAATTATATTTTCTCATTCATCCTGCCATCCGGCGGCCGAAAATCACCGTAGGTTGTAACTAGAGCATCCTCAGGCTACTCTTCCCAGGCCAGCCTCAGGACAGTTCCACCGTCTGGCCGTGTATTGGACGAACCATTAATTCGGACTCCGCAGCATCACTGGTGGTTGCGCGAGAACGGGTCATCGGGAGCGTTGACGAAATGTTCGTGGTTGAATGACCTTGATATTCTCCCGAACCGTCATCAGGTAAAAAACCCGCCGTCCCCTTCTTCAGGAATAATGTCAAGCACCATAGTGGGGTTGAATTCGCTGGCCTGAACGGGAGCGCTTGTTAAAAGACAAGATGGTACCAAGAAATGCCCGAAACGGTTCAGAGGAGCCTTCGATACTGAACATGGGCGAAAAAGCAAGAAAAGGGTTATCATCATCGCTGACGAGACGACAAACGATCCAATAGTTGTGGCACGTAAGGAATAGCCATTCCATCCTCCTCACACCCAGATACAAAGTGGCCTGGTCAGTTAGATGAATTGTCAAAATCGGTGTTGCATCTAAGGATTGTGTACTCACGTTCAGGAAAACTTTCGATACTAGATCTCCGCCAGGAGTCCAGTCCAACTCGACTGAGCGGTCCGATAGCGAACTGCTCACTGCCTTCATGACTGAGGGCGATTTCGCCTCAACAAGGATGACACGTTTATCGTCTATCTCCACAAGATAATCAACCTTGGAGAGACCTCGCTCAAAGTGCTTCTCGGTGGTATCAAAGCGATTATACTTGGCAAAAAGGGCAAAAAAGGTGTTTGCAGCTTTGAAACAACCATCTTCTAACAAACGTCGACTCTGTCCCAATAGTCAGCCAGTGCTCAGCCGTGAAATATAACTTGGACTTCGTACCCGAGCTCCACTTCCATTCTCAGACCATTCCGAAATTTCTATCTCTGTCGTACCAATGGTACGGAATTGCAGATGATGCCCAAAGTGCCATAGGAGATCGTTTTGGCAATCATCCGGCAAAACAGTGTCCCCGAGGATGCTGTCGAGAGTTAGACAAAGTTTCTGCACTAGAGTCCTGTCTGGCACAGCGTATTTGGCCCTCCAATTTGGAGCGACATCCCCAACATCCTTGGAGGATATGTCGGTACCGACATATCAGTCATGAAGTGAGGTCAGGGGAACAAGGGTTTCCCGCGCAGCTTTGGTCGCTTTCATTCCATCCCCTTTCCCCACTTTCCCTATATAGCCCATGTTTACCCAAATTAGAATACAGAGGCTCAGTGTAGTTCTTCCCCCGCGTTCTCCAGTGTGCCGCACTTGCGCGCGGCCTTAGCAACTCCAGAACGACATGTTTCCGACCCCGGCGGTCACATACACGAAGTTTCGCGCCGCGCCGAAGCGTGCGTGACCATATCCGACCCACCTGCGACCAACCAATCCGTTTCCATTCCCGGCCTCGCCGCACTCGCGCGCGGCTCTAGCCCTTCAATATAGACGTGTCCACAATCGCCGCGGGCATAGCTTGTGCCCCGCGAGGGCCTGCGCGATGCTGACGACTAGGTTTCTTCTTGTTTTTTTTGGGTCTTTTCTCTTTTTTTTTCTGTCTACACTCCTATTCGCTACCTCAATAATAATTAATTGGCCTACGATGACGGGCTTCCCCTTCGCGCAGAACATCCGCCACGCACCTGTACACGCAACCTTTGCCGCTCGGTCAACTCAGTCTTGTTCGGTAACGTGCACACATTTGGTCGATTCAGTCAGTTCGGTCATCTCGGTCAACTCGGTCATCCTTGCAAGGACGGAGCTGCCAGTTACGGCGCTGCAAAAGGGATTTGTCATTGTGGAACATAACAATGTCAAAGGAGTGCTAGTCATACACTTTCATTGAGCATCGGGGGTAATAAAACACCGAAGAAGCTATGCTAGGAGGTGAGCCGACGTACAACGTCGTGATATGATCGTCGAGCCGAAACTAAGGATACAGAACGAAAGAACACCATACAGGGTGCAATAACAACGGGGAGGTCAGAAAAACTGGAACGCCATGTCGTGATGAGCGTCACGCTCCCGCAGATTCAGGAACCCAAGTGGGTCAAAACAGAGGAACGTCCCTCTTGGGCTGTAAGTAGGGCTACTATCGTCAGCGCCAGCAGTTGGAGACATGTGGACCTGGCCAGTCGACGAGTCGCCTCCTGAATTGGGGTCAACTGTAACCCCTTGGGAGTGGAGCTGCGGTGGACTGATATGCATGGCTGGTATGGGATTTGGTTGGCCCAATCTGTCTGCCACGGCGGCGCTATCGGGTGAGACTATGGCGGTGAGGTGATACGGCCTAGGGTGTTGTATGGCGTTAATATCATCATAAATAGTCTCTCCCAAGCTCTCAAGTGGGGATCGTCGTCCAGCCGGTTGAGGAGTTGGGGTTTTGGTCGGCGGTGATGATGGAATGGTGACCCATTCCTGTGGATTTTTACAAGCCCCGGTAAGTCGGATGAAAGCGGTGTTAATTAATTAGACGTACGTATTTTGAGATGGCACTGTTCAGACATTCCACGAGACGGTCCCACTTGAAGACCTTGACATCCTTCTCGATGTTGCGCGGCTTGGGCAGGGGTAGGTTCATGATCGTGCTGAACAGCTTGCTCAATCTTGTTTTTGAGACAGTGACGGGGCGGAGATGTTCGACGTTGCGTCTGACGCGACTTCTTTCGTCGGCAAGAAAGCGATCTTGGACGAGGTATTCGAGAAGCCTGATGAGGTCGCAAGACGTGAAGCATGTCTCGCGTATGTCCTCGCGCCAGATGCAGGAGATGACGACGCCATACCGAAATTTCTTGTCGTCGTCTTCTCGGACAGGGGTGGGGGATATGCGTATCGTGTTCCCGTCCCGCTCGCAATGAAACTGGACTAGTCTCCGACGGCGTCGTTTCTCTTCGACGCTTAGATTTTTACCGAGATCGGCTGGCTCCGCCTCGAAGTCGAGGAGGACCTTGTCGTAGGGGCCGTGTTCAGAGGAGGAACTCCGGCGAGGAAGTCGCTTGGGAAACGTGAAGGGCACTGGGCTGGCGACATGGTGTGCGGGGATAATTTGAGTGATTGTATCCCGCGGTGCTTGGTCAACCAAAGTACGATGCCCAGAACGCGGCCGCTCGACGTCTAGAAGTGTCGAGGCATCGCTGAGCTCCGCCTTGACTGGCGGGGGAAGACCTGTTAAGATATCTCAGGACGATGGGGCCTAATCAGAAATATTAGAAGCTTGCCGTATTCCCAATAAGTGAAGTACCCGAAAGACAGCGTGTCGAGGACTCGCCATCCTTCAAGTGCCTGGATGGAGAGAATGACGGTACGGCCCGAGGCGTTCTTGAGCGTTCCAAATTCTGGGACAGAACCTGTGCACCTCCATAAATCATCAACGCCCTGTACCTTTCCTACTGATGTGTAGATGGCTTTGGAGCCGATGACAATGCGAATAGAGACCTGTTTGGGCGAAAAAATAAAAGTCTCAATGACGAGTGTGGTACCACTCCTTCCCAATTGTGGAGTGTAATCCCGGACTTGGAGTATTCTTCGGGACGAAGCGGGGCATGCGACATTGTTTGGTATTTGCGAGAAAAAGGTAGAGGTATTCATCCTGAACGGTTTTTCGAACATTTAGAAGACTACGAGAAGTGCGGATAGGTTTGCAGGCGGTCGTAATTTAGACAAAGGTGGTGAGACAACGACCTCACCGAAGTCCTCACCGAGGTTTAGAGCATTGACTGTCAAGGCGAGACCGGCGTGGGGGTGTATTGGAAAAGTGGCGGGTTGCTTGGCTTCGAGTAGGTGAAAGGACCGAGCTACAGGTGTCTCGCTCGCTGGGGACAATAATGTGGGAGAGAGGGGGGGACATGAACCTTACGGTGACTCAATCGCTTTAATGGATGGGGCGGGAGCAAAGGCAAAAAGGATGAAGGCGTAAGATCTTGTTGCACTGGATCTAGAAGTGAATACTGCATGGCTGGAACTTGTAAGGACTAGGAACCCCGCAGTTCCGAGATCAGCTGCCCTCCGGTTCACTCGCCACAGTCGACAATTTGCTCTCTGAGAAACGCCATCTTTACACTTGTCTTTACAGGGTTTTCCCTAAAATGCACGTGCACCTAGATGAAATTTTCCCTAGAAAGAAACAGACAACCACGAGTACTAAGAAGCTGGGTTGATTAGTTGATAAGCTTATCGGAGCTTCATCTTGCACGCGCGAACTTACAAAAGATAGACCCAAAAGCAGGGGACAATGTCCAACCCAACAATGACAAGACCAGATCCAAAAGCCAAATAAGAGCCAAATATAGGGTCCTCTTAGACTAAAGCTGGTTAGTTTATCGTCCTTGGTGGTCGGCGGCATCTCGGCGAGATCAACTCGTCAGATCCAAACAAAAGTCTATCTCAATTCAACATTGGTCAACAACCAGCTTCGGCCCAGTAGATCGGACTTTAGCCTACTTTGGCTGTCCAACGACTCGGTATTGGTTTAACATTCCACTTTCCCCGATAAGAAAGAAAATCATCTGCTAGAAAAAGGCTGGAGAAAATAATAATAATAGAAAGGGGCTCGGGGTGGTGTTTGTCGTCAGATGAAACAGATAGGATAGGCCCCAGTTTCCAACCTCTCACTGGAAGGGGCCATGTCAGTCATATAGGCAAACTCTGGCGGGGTAAAAAAAAACCCACCGATTCGTCTAGTTTTGCACACAGGTGGCATGTCGCGGTTCCCAAGTCCCATCGTCTCGCCTGACACGGGCGACTGGGGGCAAGTACCCTTCAACCGATAAAAAGCGTTGGCAGAGCGGGCACTTCTCCAGAAAAAGGCTCTCGTAAGCCACCAACATGCCCTATTTCGTCGAAGCGGATCATGTGAGGCCATCAAAAACTAGTGAACAACTGCGGATGATCGAGGTCACGGCGGTTTCGTGCTTACCATGAAGCTCTGCACGGGGACGCACGGGGACGACTGTAGCATACGCACAACCCATTGAGACAGCTTCTGGAAGACGGTAAATTCGGACTGCGAGTGTGGTGGTTTCTGAAGCCCGGTGAATAAATGGACAGCCTGTCTGCAAAGAAGGCACTTGCCTTTTCCCTTGACCCAAACACGGTCAAGCTTTCGACCATCAGCGCCGATGTCTCGGGCACGGCTCCATTGGTCCTCTCTTCGTGACCGAGGGTAATGAACGCCCTCAATACATCAGGAATGAGGAACCGGAGTACGACGGGTACGGTAATATTGCGTGATTCCCGTCCGGACGCCAAGTAAATGTGCAGCAACATCTTCGTATGCGTGGCATTGAACTCCTGGACGTATGCCGGCAGCTCTCTGAGCGTGAGCGGAATTTCATCGGCTGCGAGTGGGGGGAATGGGCTCGAGACCTTGTGCTGGAAGGCGAGGTACGGTCTCGGGGATTCAGGGGTTGGAGAACGCCTGAACACGGAAGGAGGGAATGTTCAGTATACTCGACTCCCGCGTACGACACAACAGAGTGCGCCGAGGGAGAAGAGGTTCACAAAGAAAGTAAGGATGGTAAAGACGCACTGCCGTTTCTGCGTCACCTCCTTTTCACGGGTGTCCTTGATCCCATTACTATCTCGCCGCTCACTTTCCGCCGCTGTCCGCAGCACCTCTTGCACCTTCTCCTCCACCACTGCAACATGGAGCGTCCGGAGGTCTTCAACATACTTGCTGAAACTGCCTTTCAGTGTCGAGGAGAGTGGGACTTGAAGGACTTGGTTCTCCCCCGAGGTATGTTCAGAGCGCAGGAGGCCGCTTGGAAACTGTCGCACTGCCTGCAGCCTCCTGGAGAGGTCCGTCAACACGTCTATCTGCGATTGTACATTTGAGATGGCTGATTGTCGATCTTCAACGGCAGATCCTGATTTAAGTGACTCTCCACCACCCTCGGCTGTCGTGTCCATGAGAGAGTATATGATGTAGTTAGGGATGACCCAGCGGCTGCCACGAAGTAGTCTCGCGGACGCTCCCGGCCAGTCCCGACGTCAAAATCTGCACGATTGCACGATTGTTGCACGATTGGCGCCCACAAGAGATGACTAAAGCTACTACAAGAAATAAAGGCAGCGATCAACCGCTTGACGACGATGGAAATAGTTTGGTCGACTTGATTGTTCATTGAAAATTATGTACAACTTTATACCATTGATTGCAGTCCATCTGCGAAGGAATTTCTAATGTCGTGATATACCAATAGACGATAACTAGAATGAATACGGCTGCACAAAGGAGAAGGGGGACAGCGGGCAGACGTAGTGCGGGGAAGTCATCATCAAGAAGCGAGAGCACGGTGAGAGAACAGTGAAGCATAAAAATGCGAATGTACGTATTATATCTGCGATCGGTGTGCGGGAGATGCAGTTCAGATGATATATAAGGTCAGAGGGTATAACTGTAAAGTGCAAGTGCAAAATATAAAGTGTCCGAAACTGCCTAATAAAACACAAGCAAGCTGACCTGCCAGCTTGCCCCTAGAACTTCGCCCCTGGATCTAGCGGCCCTAAAGGTCCGTAGTCATTTCGCTGTCCCCCACTCCGCCGCTTCATGTGTGTCTTCCAATCTTGACCGTGCCCAACTGCAGAACTTGTACCCTGTGTCGGTGAGATCACATGAAAAGGATTCTGGCCCACTGCGGAGTAACTGGGGCCACCTACAGGCCCATCTGTCAGTTGGAAGCGCGTCGCCATAGTAGCAGATGGGCGCGGTTGGGCAGGGTGTAGATGATCCGTCGACGCATTTGGTGATGGATCCCAGCCTGATTCAAGCATGGCTTCAAGATCCCGCTCGTCGATGGTCTTAGCACTGTCGAGCGTATGCTTGGGAATTGAATGCAGAGCTGGTGGGGGTGGTGGGTATTGAGCGTTGTGCTCGTTATATTCGCCGATTTGCGGGCCCCAGTGGTCTTCTGAGGATGTCACAGATAACGTGTCCGAACCATCGTAGGTGCTGTTGACCTCGGAGCGGACGCCGAGATATTCCTGGTCTCCTGCGAGGTACCCTGACGGGTGCGCACGTTCAAACTCGCGGCGTCGTCTCTCTTCCCGTCTCAACTTGCGGAGGCGCGATCTCTCCCAGTCCTCCCAACGCCGCAACGGAACAGAATTTCCAGAAAATTGGCCTTTGCCCTCGCCGTGGCCTTCTCCTTTGCTTTCGCCTTCGACTTTTCTGTCAATGGAATTAGATAAAATACGCTGCGCGGTGTCTCGATCATACCTTGTCTCTCCCCATGAGAAGTCATCGAAGTGCCAAAAAGCATACACCGGGAGAATAAAATTCCAGATAGGCAAAGCGGCAAGATATATAAGCATCCAGAAGACGTAAACAATTTTGCGTGTTGTAATGAGGATAAGCACAGCTGGTAGACCGAGCACACCGACAAGCAGAACGATAGGGATGGCCTCTGGAAATGTTTTTGGCGGTGAAAAGGCCACGCTGACAAGGAGGAGATATGTGAGCGCAATGGCGATAGGTAAAACAACTGTTCCGAGGAGATCCATGAATACGACAAACTGCATGCTAAAACAGAACGTCCCGCAAAGATTGCGCACAAGCACAAGCTCCATGAGGTTGTGGATCGTAGAGTTGATCCAACGGCGGCGTTGAGAGAGGAGGACAGAAAATGTATCTGGAACCACAGTGCGACATTTAGCTTGCGGAAGGAACATCATCTTGCGGTTAGGGAACGTGCGAATAAGGCATGTTGTCAGAAAGCGATCTTCGCCAAGGAGTAGCAGATTCTTCTGGTGTAAAGTGGTGACTTCGCTTTGGCTGTATTCTTTGACAATCTCAGGTTTGATGATCAATGGAACCCAGTCGTCTCCGGAAGACTTGCGGGCTTTAAGGCGGAACATGGAGAAACACCCAGGGAGACACGAGACACCACCAAATACGGATTCAAACGCTTTGGCCATGTGATGGGAAATGAAATATTCGAACACCTGAATGGCCGTGACCCATGATTGCCGCTTGTTCGCTATACGGGTCTCTCCGCACACACCCATGATCATCTGGTCATGATGCATGCAGTTGACGAGTGCCCTAAGGGAAGGTGGGAAAACCTTCGTGTCTGCGTCAACCTTCCAAAACGAATGACGTCAGCGGCACTCTAAATCGAAAAAGGTTATCAAATTGCTCACCATGAGGCATACCTCAAAGAAATCCGGCGTGACACCCATCAATACATGTATTTTGCGGAAGAGGTCATAATCCAGGGGTGTCATCCTGTCGTTATACGTAACACGAGAAAAGAAATTCATGAGGATCAGTTGGCTATCCCGCTTGCCACGATTGCCAGGTTTCTTGTCCGATGCAGCCTCCTGTTCGGTACCACACTTGACAACAATGACAGTTGGTGTCCGGCGACCAGCGACGGCTACGTGCCAGATTTCAGTTCAGACGCACTAAGCACAATAGGGAGAATGGACACAAACTATAATGACCAGCATAGACCATCGCCCTATTCTCTTGCTTCGAACCAGACCCGACTGCAATGTAGCTCATTGGTGTAGGATTTCCGAATCTTGGGTCAGCGTCCAGCAGCCCGACACAGATATCTGGGGTGCTCCTCTTCTCGCCAGCACCAGTGATCATACCGTCCGCTACGACGAACATAAGCTTCCGTTGGTCGCTGTAATTGGTCGACGAGATGGAGTCCAATGTGGTCCGGAGGGATTCTTCGCCTTCCGAATAACACGTGACCAAGCACACCGCAAATAGTTCGGCACCGATCTGAGCCAAGCTCATGATAGGTGCAGCGCTATCGCTCGCACTTGGATTCGTTAATGTCGCAGTAGATGATGACTGGAAGGACCGCGGAGACTTGGTTGGCTTGGCTAGTCTTTTCGTCCCATCTGGTCCTGCCCATGGTGCTGTTCCGTTCTTATTGTCAACGGAAATATTGGCGCCTTCGGGGAGAACTGCAGGACTGATTGCAGGACGGTTGAGTGACGAGTCATCAGGATTACCGGCGAGGCGTGCAGAGAGGAACCAATTGAAAACGCAGGCCATTACAAAGCGAACGAGGACAAGTGACATAACGACAATCAACCCGGCGTAAAGGATAAGTTGAGAAACGAAGCATCCTGGAGTGATTTTATCGATGGTTCCTGCGGTATAGCGCTGGAGTATACAGGGGACGGCTTTGCGTATATCGGCTCTGTTTACGAAGAGGCGCGTTCCATCGCGACCGCTGGTCCCAGGAGCTGCGAGGAGGGTGCGAAGAGCGATGTCGACAACATCACCCGGAATCGGGTTGGGATGTAACTTGATGTATGGGTTAAGATTAAGGACTTGTCCGTCTAGGACAATATAATTAGCGAGAGAAGAGACCTGGGCCCAGTCGTAGCCAACAGGTCGAGTGATGTTCACCAGTTGGGCGTCCTTGAAGGTGGTGGTGGAGTTGAGCGCTCCGAGGGGACAAGGAGTAGCCGTGTTACAAGGGGGGTCAAGAGCAATGCGGTAGGGAAGACCGCTGCAACGGGGGAAATCGGTAGTATCGCGAGTGAATAATGTCGTGATGTCTTGACCGGGAAGCTGCTTTGCCAGGTTGAGGAAATTGACACTGGAGTCTGAGGATTTGGACTGGGATACATTGAACATGAATCCGTGGATACCGAGGGTACCTGGTGTAGTACCAAGACTGATAAATCGCTCTGTCTCTAGGGTTCTCGCGGGACAAAGCACTCTCTGCAGGCCGACTGTTGCGAAGCCCACGCCACCGCAGAGAATGGAAATGATAAAACACAGAGCCATCTTCTCCCTCCAAGCTTGCTGCACCGCCTTGTCTTTGAGGCCTCCAATGGTGCTCAAGAGGACTGATGGTGCCCAAAATGTGACCACGCGGGAAAAGATGGCCCACGCATCAAAGTCGGAAAACGATGACGACGATTGAGGGGAGACGGGAGATATGTTTAAAACAGGCTGAGGGTTGATGAGAGGTGGAGGGGCTACGCCGCGTTCTGGGCGGGTGAGAGTCTTTGCTCTGCGCATCGTGCCAGAAGGGCCTTGTCTTGGAGAGGTGGTAGGGATTGGTACGTCATTGTTGCGAAAGCCAACTGACATACTAGAGGAAAAGGAATGAATGGGAGAATGAGAGAACGCTGGCCAGTCAAGGCTTGAGCGAGGGAGGCGTTTGAGAAGGAACGAACAGTGTAACGGGTAGTGAACGACGGGACGACAACAACGATCCTGAAAAAATAATTTATTTTTATTAATATTACTCTATTTACCCGCAGCAATTCAATCAAGCATATTACGCAATAGGTCTGTCTATTTGCCGCCGTAGCGGAGATAATCCACGTATCCGACAAGAAACTTCACCTGTTCGTACGTCTCAATCGCCTTGAGGCTGCGTCGTCGCCGAACAACCCCAATAACCTTCTCCGCTTGCTCGAGCGTGTCTCGGCGCACCTGTCCCTCATCTCCCGCGTCGGAATTGTCAGTCGTGGGCACCCAGCCGCACAACCCGAGCTTCAGCATCCAGCAACAGGCGACCAACCCCGCACGCCCGACTCCTCCGCGACAGTGTACAAGAACCGGAACGCCAGCAAGCGTGTAAACAGAAATAAGTCGTGTAAGATGGGTATCAAATTGCTCTAGCGAAGCAGGAGCTAGCCCTTCCGGTATTGGAATGCTGATAGATACGTTACTTCAGAAATGGGTTTGACTGATCAACAGAAGTACCCACCGGAGGATGTCGAGCCCTAGCTCCCGTGCAGCTTGGGAATACTCTGGCCAAGGTGCGCCGAGGAAGTTCAATTCCTCGTCATCGAGACAACTGTATATCTGTTAGTCATAAGTTCGTGGGTAGGTAAGACTATGAAAGTACCAGACGATGCACCCAACACCTAAAGCCTTGATTCTTCGCAGGTCCTGTTCGAGGTCGCGACAAACAGCACCGCGACCGCGCACGGGTCCAGTAAGGCGCACTTTCCCCGCCGCAATGTCAGCAAGACATCAAAGGCGGTAGGTATGTGCGGCGCTACCTTTTTTACCAGGACATGATGACAAAAACAAGTTACCGAGGGCAGGAGATGCAGGCTGTGGTGAATCACTTGAGGTGGCCGGGTGTGAAACCAATCGTGAGCCAAGATGTGCAAGTTTTGGACGGCGTGTGATCCCATGAGTAGGATGGAAGGTGGAACTGGATAGAACGCGGTTGTTTAGCAATCCGATATACGGCTCATTCTCGACTCACATCGGGTACGGACGCTTGTTTTGTGGATAATGGATTCCGAGGGGTGAGCTGGCAGAGACGGCCTGCGAGGTAGTGGATGGGACAGAACGAGTACGGTCATGTCGCACATGGGATCCAGAGATTGGAGACCCATTTACGTCTAAATCGAAATGCGAAGTGCTGAATATTTCGCCTATGAGATCAATACTGCCAAATGCCAAGGGGGGTAAGCGTGGTGCCGCGGTGTCACTTGGTATTGAAACAGAAGGTTGAGCAGGTTGATTGATGTTGGAGGTGAGAGCAGACTGAAGCGCACTCTTCATAGAGACGCGACTCCATATTTGCAGGTGCGTCCGGGACGACGCAGCGGAAAGGGGTAAGGGAGCTTTGCCGACGGGACGGCCGGTTAACATCGGCCGATCAGAGTAGGTACGTCCAGATACACCGGACGGCGAGGTAAGTAAAGAAGCGGATGAAGCAGTCAGGCGATGCAAGGAGAATGCAGGGTGGACGTTGAAAATGGTGGGGGATGAAGAGTCAGCAAGAGATATGTGTAGAGATATCGAGGACAGAAGGTCCTGTGGTATTACAGCCGAGACGCTGAACGAGGTTTAGAAAGAAAATCAGACAACAAAGGTGATACTCACCTAATCGGATGGGTATCAGACGTCTTGGGGATAGGAATTTCCCCGCACAACCACGTAGACGGAATCAGGGGTGTATCTATGGCGGATTGCAGCTCATGCTGTAGGTTGGGCGATGCCTGAACGAAAGCAACAGGGTGTGACGGATGCGAATGTAGTGGCGGTGTAAATCCGGGAGTAGCAACGGCCGGGTCACACAGCCACCAGGCTTCAGTGTCTGCATACAATGCCTGGCGTTCTTTAAGTTGTCTAAAGTGATCGGGTAGGTTAATAGATAGCGGGATGTACGTGATGGCAGAGCCTGGATCAGGTGTTAGGCAATCCAATAGCTAAAAAAAACGTGAATGACGAAAGAGCTTACCTCCGGCACCAAACTTGGCACAGCTATAATCGCTACCATGGAATTGAGAAGCTAGGTGCATCAACTAGAAATATGTTCAGTATTTGAGCTGGCACCGATGATGGTGCGGGAAGCAGCCTGGTACTGTACCTGAACGGCCAGCTTCTTTTCGAGATCCAACTCGGCAAAAGGCGTTGACCAGACCCGCATCGTTTCCCCCGTTCGGAATGAAGTAGCACCATCGGAGTTGGTGAGAACATCCGCAGTCGACAACGTGGATAGCATCGACGATTCCTGGGTCGATGTAGAACCGTAACCCCAGTGCAGAGCAATTTACAAATAATCCCGGAGAGTGTGCCGTCTCGTACAGCGGGTATAAGAGATGAAAATGGGAACAGGTTACAGTACAAGGGTAACGACGAAGCAACCTCACTCTCGGCTCGGCCTTCGTCCGGCACCCGGCAACCAATTATATCAACGTCGGTCATCATATCGGCCCGACCTGTCCTAGTCCTAGTCATGTCGACTGCTCTCCTCAAGGGCAAGCTAAAGGCAGCGAAAGATGCGCTTAACAAAAGGGATTATCAGTTTGCTCACGACACGAGCCTGCAAATATTGGAGTATGAACCAGACAACTATCACGCGTACGTCCCACGGCGTGCCGCGATCACACACGCGCCCGCTTAGATAGTCTCCGTCTGCAGCAAAATATTCTACGGGTTATCTTCACTAGAGCTTGGTCGGATCGATCAAAGCGAGCAAGTAACTGTGTCCTCTCGTCCCCCTTCGATCTGAACCCGACGATGTTTCTACATCGTTAAAGACGTTCCAATCCGCCATCAAACTCAACCCACAGCAACTGCTCGGATGGCAGGTATCGTTGCCTTCCCCTCCCTTGGGTCTGCTGTTGATAAACACGTGTCCAGGGACTGAGCAAGGCATATGAGCGTGGCCAAAAGTGGAGCGAATACGCCAACGTACTCACAGAACTCGCCGCGTTATTTGGGAATTCGTAAGCTTGGTTTTCCCGGCGAAACGAGCTTTCTGACATTTCAACGTTAGTGGGGACGCCACCAAGTGCGCCGAGACGATTCAAAAACTAGTTGACCTGCGAAGAGAGCATGGATCAGGCACCCAAGTACGTTACCCAACACACCTCTCCATTGACTCGGCTCATGTTTGATTGTAGCTATCGGATGCACTATCACTATACCTTCCAGATTCACCATTCTACTCAACGCTATCAACTCTTCCTGTTCCGGACTTTACAAATCCGACGTCTACGACAACATTCCCCAGCCAAGTCGCAATACACAATTCACTTCCCACACTAGAAGAGATTGTTTCGCTTACTGAAGCAGACGAGAAGAGGACTTTCCAGAGTGAAGTAGCGAAGCGTCGGACACGACTGAATGCCGGAAGTCTGCGGGATGTCGAAAACGAGGTTGTGAAAGAAGTTTACGGCAGCTCTAAGGTACTTTCACTGGTTTTGATAAAAATCCTCGCTGACTCACAGCCAGTTGCCCCACCTGTACGACGAAATTCTCAACCACTCTGATACCTCCGACGAGCTTCGCCGGCTGACAGAGTCGAAGCAACTTCGTCATGTACGGGAACACCTTTTTTCTCTGCCACTTGACGACCCCAAGAAACAAAAACTCGCAACCGAAGTTGAGAAGTTGGTTAGTGGTGTGGTTTTACTGCGTGTACCGGACGAGTTAGCGTGGACAACTTTCATAGACGGGCAAGACTCCGAAACCATCCGTACTGTGGTTTCTCTTCTGAGCTATGCTTCATCTAATCAGTCGTTCAGAGGGATATGGCTTTGATACCCTCCGTCACTATTCAAAGTTATTTCCTCATGAAGCACTCACTAGACTCATCCAAGCCTATCTTGTCTATCTGGGTGTTCCTCTCTCGGATGACGACGACGACGACGACGAGACGACACCTATCCGTTCGGGCTCCTTGGATGACGTGTTCGGTGTTATCTTGGTTCGTTTTCATTTGTTCACATACCACTTGTATTTTACCAGGCTTCATGGACAGGAAACTGCTTCGGCATTAGAATCATCAATTATCGCCCGGAGAGTAATGTCCGAAGTGTATCTTCTAGATCAGGACTATCAAGCTGCCATTTCTGTGTCTGAAGCAGGCTTAGAATTGGTCAACAGGTATCAGAACAATACTGGTTCTGACTTGACCCTGTATGTCCCCTTGCAGTTGAAGGACGTAGCTAATGACCGCCTAGTGTTCGAAAGTCGTTTAATGTCGCCTTGTCAACGTCTCTCGTTCATCTATATCCTCCCAAGCACCACACCCGAGCTGTACGCATATTAGAAGATGTACTCACTCAGGACCCGAACCATGTGGATTGCCTTATGGGTCGTGGCTTCGTCTTCCAGTATGCCCTAAAGTGGCTTGAAGCAGCATCCTGCTTTTCTCGGGTCTGCGGTACTCTGCCAGAGGAAAGGCGTGAGAGAATACGCGCACAGGAAGAACATGCCTGGTGTGAAGTACAACTTCATCATTTCGACAAAGCGATCGTCGAGTTGAGGAGAGTCATTGAACTATTAGACGATAGAGAGGATAGCGACGAGGATAAGTCGCGGAGCTACTGGCGATTAGGAAGGGCTTACTGGGAAATGGGAAGTAAGCGATTTATCACGAAACCAGCCAGGCCAGGTTTCTGATGATTTACAGCCGACCATCGGGAGGAGGCATTCCAGCTATTCATCACATCTCTCAAGTACTCCTCATCTTTCGCTCCGGCTTACACCTCACTCGGGATCTATTACTCGGAAGTCGCGAATCCTCCAGATCCTATTCGGGCGTCGAAGTGCTTTCAGAAGGCTTTTGAACTCGATGCGAGGGAGGGCGATGCGGCTAGACGGCTCGCCGAAGGCTTTGCAGATGAGCGAGAGTGGGATCTCGTTGAGGTTGTGGCGAATCGGACTATCGAGGGCGAAGGCGGATTTGAAGACTCCCAGGAGGTCATCGCTGGACGATATTTACCGGTCAATGCCTGGGCATGGAAAGCCTCCGGCGTGGTCCATCTGGCAAGTTCATCATCGACAATGCCAATATGTTGAACTAATAGACAGAGTAGAACCAAGGCAACTTTCCCTCAGCGATTCAGGCTTTTCAAGTAGCGCTACGCGCTGACGTCGAGGACCAACTATCGTGGGTCCGCCTGGGAGAAGCATACTCTAAAGCTGGTCGACATGTCGCTGCCTTCAAGGCACTTCATCGAGCTCAGGAGTTACGGCCAGAAGATTGGGTGTGCACTTACTTGATTGGGGATGTCCACCGTCAGACGCAGCGGTTTCAAGAGGCAATCGCTTCTTTTCACTCTGTTTCACGAGTTCAACCGAATGAGCCTGTCGTCCTGACATCTTTGGCGCAAGCATACATCGATCTGGGCCTCTCTGAGCTTTCCACTGGATTTTTATCACGTGCGCAAGATTCCTTCGTGGCTGCTTTACGGGTCGCGTTCCAGTTCTTGAACACCAACTCGACGTTCCATACATTCGCGTGGAAGATCATCGCAGATGCCATCTGTCACCTCTCGCGCACCTCGTCTTTCACAGATGAAGCCGCTGTCAGGGCTATTCTTTCGCAAGCGTGTGGCTTCTTGACTTCGGATCCCGGGGATAGACTCGCGGGAAGCGTTGAATTACCGATCAAACTCTCCGACGATCGCCTAACGGGTACAGATGCCTTAAAGGTTGCCGTTACAGCGTATAGTCATCGCATTTCACTCGGTCTTCTGGGAGCTGCTACAACGGGCAGCGCCTGGTTCGATTTTGGCCTCGCGCTCTTCAACCTGGCCAAGAGGGTTATCCCAGAGGGTGAGCGACGGGACAAGGTGCTACAACAGGCCCTCGCATCGATCAAAGAAGCCATTCGCGCACAGCCAAGTGAAGACGATTACTGGCGCGCATTAGGTGACATGAATCTCATGTCCCGACCTAAAGAAGCCCAGCACGCATACATTCGGGCGCTAGAGATCGATCCCAAGGTGACATCTCGTCCTTATTACTCAGATAGAGTTGATTCACCCTCGTGGTATAGAATGTAGGCGTTTGGACAAGTTTTGGCTTCCTCTGCTTCTACCATGACGATCTTGAACTCTCCAATGAAGCGTTCATGAAGGCACAAACTTTAGATCCAGATCATACTATGGCGTGGGTCGGCCAAGCTTTAGTCGCCACGCGGAATGGATATCACGCAGACTCGCGCATGCTGTTCGAGCATGCTGTGAGTTTGTCAGCTGACGTAGTGAGTCAGCCGGCATATATGCATCGTGCTATCGCTCATTGGCACTTTTAAGCCCGAAGCCAACCTCGAGTTCTCGGAACGCGAATTCAAACACTTCCTCAGCGCGGGCCACGGCCACCACACATCTCCCAACGATCTCTTCCCGGCGTTTTTCGCCCTCGGTAGATACCTCAAACAGCGTCCGGACGACGCGTCCGCTCTACATCTGTTTGGGCTCGTCTGTGAGCGTATCGGCCTTGTCGAGCCCGCCATCGAACACACAGATCGTGCCATCCGCGTGCTAGAGGCCGCGTACGAGGAAACCGAAGACCCGGTCATCGAGCGGCAGTTCATGATTGCCAACACAACCGTCGCACGGCTGCGCCTTGCGGTGCGGGATTACGAGGGTGCTCTCGGCTCGTTCCAGACCGCACTTGGGCTTCTGCCCGAAGAGGGAGAGGATAGGGTGCTACAGACGCAATGTCTCTTCGGGTCCGGCCTTGCGAATTTCAAGCTTGGCGCCCTGGACACGGCCGTCCAGAATTTCGAGGAGGCGCTCGTCGCGGCGGGCGATGATTTGCATATGCGCGGGCATGTCACGGTGCTGCTGTCGCAAACGCTGTGGGCTACCGGAACACAGGAGGGCCAAGAAGCCGCAAAGTCGCAGCTCCTAGACTGGTGCGCGCCATTTTCATTCTGTCGTTTCACTTACTCAATCCGCAAAAGTATCACACAGGACCCGGAGAACTTGATGGCGATCAACGCGCTCGCTGGCATGGGCATCCTCACTGACGACGACAGCCTGATCGACGCCGCCTTGTCCGAGCTGATATCTCTCCCCCTCGACCTCCGCCACCAGCGCGATCCTAGGCGCGACTTTTCGTACATTCTGAGGCAGCACCATCTAGGCCAGGTAAAACTCATTGCCACTCGCCCCGACGACGTCGGCGTTTTCTGATCATGTCTTCACCAGGGCGACGTCACAGCGGCGCTGAGCGAAGCCCAGAGGGCCGTACACGCGGAGCCTGCACGTGAAAACGCCAGACGCGAGCTGGCAACCCTGTTGCTTCAGACCGGCGAGCCAGCTGTCGCGCGAGCCGTTATCTCCCAAGGGCGTGACAGCGACATTGCCGATCTACGCCAATCAATTGGGCTGCGTGCGGTGGCCAAAGCACACTCTGAAGACGAGGAGAGTCTGAAAGAAGCGTGGAGTATGGCGCATAAGAGCGTCATGTTAGCACCTTGGGACCGTAGGAACTGGCATGTATTGGCGTATGTGAAGAGCCGCCGTTGACGTGGTTCTTGACATGCACGTTCTCAAGTTTAGAGTGGTTCACATGACGTATCAAGTATCAGATAGGTGCTAGCATTATAGGGTCGCAGATAGGTGCTATCCCGCCTCCACAATAAAACATACGCAGTGTAATCCAGAAAGCCTGGTCTAAATTCAAATACTCTGCGTGAAAATAAGCGCGGGTTCGCAGTATAGATAGAGAACAGACGGACCTAGAACTGTCCTAAGGCACTACGGGCCGCGAGATCAATGCGCCTGCTAACAGGACTACCTTCCTCGATCTTGTCTGCTATGGTGAGCCACCAGCGCAGACGAGACTTAAGCGCGGTCGTATTTAGACCGTCAGTCACACTGGAAATGGTTATTTAACATCATACCAGCGAAGCGCCCCGGGAGGACCTACATGCCACGCTCCTCGAGCGCTTCGAGCAGCTCAGGATGCGTCAATCGATCTCCCATACCCTCCTTTGCTAGAAGCGCATCGTCGGCGACTATAGACTGCATGTGGCGCTCGAGCCTGTTCCTGCGACGGAAACTGGGACCCCACGTCGACAGCGACAGGAGACTGGAGGAGAGGATATTCAGCATCTATCTCAAGTACAAGCAAACGTGGACTTTCCCGCAGAGCGCAATGCCAGAAATATTGCCAGGCAGTGACAAGGTCAAAGCTGCTGGGCCTGCCTTGCGCACGTCCAAGAAGACCTCGCGCATAGTCTCAGTAAATGCGCGCTGTTTCTCACGGCGCTTCGCTTCGATCCGTTCGCGCTGGGAAGTCAAAACACATGTCGACGGGAGCATGCCAGGTGCGTACAGCACTATGAGCGGAATGACTTCCTCGAGAATGAGGACAATCGCAACGAATGGCACAAGTCTAAACCGCACGAATGAGATTTTAGGTGGTGGAAGGGGAGAGGAGTAGGAAGAGACTACCTCGCGAGGTCACTCCGATTTGTTTGAATGAACCGAGACTCCCAACGAGACAGGGGTTCTCCCCCTGCCTTCACCCGTGCTTGGATCTCATTGGCCTGCCGAAAGTGTGTAACGACCATCTTGAGACCTCTGAGATAAAATTTCTGATGTGACGGAGATTAGTGCCGACGCAGTGCTCAACTAGCTCCACACACAAAGAGTTCCTTGACTTGGTGCCACAGTGTCGCAATTTTTCCCGCGTTCGGAGGTGGGCGGGCAAGGACCCCATGGATATATGCTTGTTTGAAGTCTTCCTTCACTGCCTCAGATATCGACTCGGTCCGAGCTGCGGTGGGTGACGTAGGTTGAAGTGGAGATACGTTTGTGGTCTGCGCTTGCTTCACTTTTGAGGGGTGTGAGCCAGAAGGTACTGTTAGGGGTTTAATAGGACCGGGTCTCAGTTCAACTTTGGTTTTATGAGGCGCGGGTGGGATCGGCGTGTGGGCGGTGGGTTCATCTTTGGAGGACTTTGAGGTAGTGGAGGAAGGTGTGGAAAGAAAACGCGAGGGTAGAAAGCAAGGGTGCTGGTAGACGGTCCTCCGATACAGACGAAGGGGTGTGAATGTAACGGATGTGCCATGAACAGACCGGACATGACGATTGCGGGAGAGCTGACACCTGTGAAGAGGAAAGAATAAGAGACAAGTTTGTTCTGAATGGTGATGACTGCACCTATCAGCTACTCCCTTCCTTCCCAGAGACCTTAACATCTCGTTCAGAGCAGGGGGTTCAGTACGTTCAGAGTCACAGTTATCGCGCATGCACGGGGCACACAAAGCATGTCACGTGCATGTCACGTGGTGTTGTCTGATAGATATACGTAATGATGTCATGGCGCACTGGTTGACGATAACCACGCTATGTCAGGTAGAGCGAATCTTGCTTCTGCGTTCTACTATGATCCAGAAAATACTTATCAAAAAGCGACGCTTGCCCATCTCTACCGTAACTCTTCCCTCATTAAAGTCGCGTCCCTCATCTCGGTACCCCCGCCAGAAGTTCGAGTGTACCTTCGGGACCTCGTATCGACTACCAATAGTACAGCAAATGAGAATTCATGTGGAAGCGTGCTCATAGGGCAGGGAAGCGACACGGATGAATTCGGGGACATCTGTTTCTGGCTTGGAAATGGTCCTTATGGCGAAGGACGCGAAGCCAATGTCCTTCGCGCGTTGAATTTATATGACTCCACTTCACGGGCGCGTCGTTGGCCCTATTTCACCTCGTTGCTCGATGCTCACCTATTGGCAGATAACTCCGGGCCAATTGCAGCCCTCTACCTCGCTCCCACCCTCTTTCAAGCTCCTGCACTTGAACGAGTTCACCAAGCTGTCCGTCCTCTTGGCCAAACTGCGCGACAAATTTTACTTCCGTGTGAACAGTGGCCCACGTGCCAATGGCACCACTATACATTTTCTTGTCGGTCGTCTAGCAGAAGGGAATTTATCCGGCTGGGTAGGGCTGGTCGGTATCGGCATGTTGCTGGAATGAGCTTTGGATGATTGTTTTATGTATGCTATATTGGTCTTCGACCGTGTCCAACAGTGTCTACGAGCTCTTACAGCCAACGAGAGGTCGTACGCGACTGCATGCTCGCCGAGTCTCTGGGGCTACGCACTCTGAATTATCATAGTAGCTGTACGCTTACATCCTACATACCCTTTCTCAAATTCTCGAACTTGCTTCCTTCGTACTGCAGCCAATTGGGCTGTGTGTCGAGCTTCCCCATCGCATCTTTCACCACCCGTACGAGACTCCTTCCGGGTTGTCCCTCCTTCCCATGACCACCTTCCATGCCTTCCCTTGATGCTCCACCTTTGTCACCGCTGAGTTCCCAAAACATACTGCCTCCCAAACCTTCTTGCGCGATATACTCGCCCTTCCATCGTCCGACAACTTCGTCGTCATAGCTAATCATCTCCTTGTGCACGTAATCGTACGTCCAGCTTGCCATCACCCGCTCGTCACGGAGAATATATGATCCTGGGAGTGGAAGTGCGCGGTAGTCATAGACGCCCGACTCCCAGCTCCCCTGACCAAGACCCGAAAAAGGTGTTCCTGGTCCGTCCGTGTGGAGGAAAGAGCGCCCATACAGAGGCACACCTAGTATGACCCGATGCCGTGGGACACCACGAGAAATGTACCACTGGACGGCCTGCGAGGCGCTAATCGGACCACCAAACATGTTGGCCTGGTGGTTGGCTACTTTATCCCAAGAGCCGGCTAAATCGACCGTTAGCCACGGAGTAGAAGAATAGAAGCAACAAATACGAACAGAAGTCGTAAGCCATGAGATTCCAAAAGTCGAGCAATGGGACCATCTCTCGGATATGTAGCTTATGGTAGTTGTCTGGTCCACATGGTGCTGCTATCTGTTAAACCTTAGTGAGGTAGCACTTTCACCTTGTAATAATGGCGCTCACGGTCAACAAGAAGCGGTAGTCCGCATACTTGCGGCGTGCGTGTTCGTCCAACGCCGCCCTCAACTCGCGCAGTAGTTCCACGTATCCCCTTGCTTGCGCGTCATTCTGCGGATACTCGTAGTCCACGTCCAAGCCATCCAAGCCGTAATCCTCCACAAGCGATACGGCCGATCTGACGAACTCGGCACGGTGTGCCGGTGAAACGACCACCGGGTGGAAGGACGGCGAGTAGGTCCAACCACCGATGGAAAGCAGAAGCTTGAGATGACGGTGTCGCTTCTTCAGCTCGTATATTGCCTTGAAGTTACCATAGAGATTCGTTCCCGAATCAGACCATGAATCACCCGGATAGTGGATGTCTTGGTCCGCCCAGAGGTCGGAAAGGAAGACTTCACCGGTGTTAGGTCGGATATTTGCGAAGGCGTAAAGTATGTGACTGCATGGAAGGGTAGTGCGTTTAATCTCGTCGTTACTAGGGCAATGAGGGTCTGAGCATGACATACGTGAGGTCTTGAGCTGGTATCGAAGAAGGCGGAAACTTGCGTCCATAGATACCCCTGCGTTAGGATAGGAAGTCGGCAGTTGATACGGGGATTAAACACGATCGTGCAACTGACCAATTCACAAAGCTAGAGTTGGTGCAATCATTAATTATCATCTAAGATAAATTCGCGAACCTACTATCCAACGCTATACTTCCCAGGTGGCATCGCCGTCTCGTTGTTGAGGACAGCGGGTTCTTTGGTCCCGGTCTGCAAGGGCGTAGAAACAGATAAGCTTGGTGATGCGATCCGGACGGCCGGCACGGTCCCACGGTCCTAATTTGTACAATGACGCAACCGCGAGACAGCCAAAGAGGAGGAAGAAAACAACTGCAACAACGCGGGACTTTTTAGAACGAGTAGGAGACAGAATGTATGGAGGTGAATTGTCCGTATTTGCGACAGTATCACAAGCGGTGGTCATACCAAGGGTCATACAACAGTCAGAGCCACTGCAAGTGACCATAGGTTACACGTGATTTTCCGTAAATTAATGAGAAATAATATGTTTATAAAAAAAGATTTTTGGTACAACCGATATCATCGCTCGGATCTGTATATCTGTACATAAAAAAAAAATTTAATTTCATCACGTCCCGCCGCTGCAGTGAAATCCAGCCATTGACAGACCTCGCTGCCTACAGTAGAAAAACGGGAGAAAGGCGCCGACTAGCGTCAACGAGTCAATCTGGGCCAAGGGTACTAGTAGTTTTTGCCCACAGCCCTCAATCCCTCTCTGTCCTTGTCTTGTATTATTTTCAAACCACGCATATAGACCACTCCAAACACTACACTAGAATGGACGGCTCCTTGTTTATTCCACTCTTTGAGTCTCTTCGATCTGCGCCTACCGCACCTGGTACGCACTCGAGCGAAGCTGTCTGATAGATATCATCATAGTGATTCTACCCGTCACCCAGATGCGAAAGCGGCCTCCGATAAACTAGCTCAAGAAATCTCAAAGCATGGTTTCTCATCCTTCCAGTTAGTGGAAACACCTTGTTTATGTCGATTGTCCCATAAAGTTATTCTCTAGTTATG